>OZ014487.1:32074637-32256213 GCA_963965965.1 Trididemnum nubilum | reverse complement strand
CAAAACTTTTTGTTCACTTGAAGATAATTGTTTGAAACAAACAATTATCTTTAACCAAACAATTAATTATCTTTAACCAAACAATTATCTTTAACCAAACAATTATCTTCAAGTGAACAAAAACAAACAATTATCTTTAAAGTAAACAAACAATTATCTTAAATCAAACAATTATCTTAAAGTAAACAAACAACCAAGTGAACAAAAACAAACAATTATCTTCAAGTAAACAAACAATTATCTTTAACCAAACAATTATCTTCAAGTGAACAAAAAGTTTTGGAAAAAGGCCTAAATTTTGCCATCACACCAAAACGGATCCCAGTCTTAGACATCGTTGCTTCAGTTGAAAAAAGTTTTAAAAATGTGCGGAACCAATCAGCGGTCGAGTTAGCTAGAAGCAAAATTACCCAAGTTTTGAGCAACTCAAGATTACCTCCACCAAATTTATCTCCCGAAAAAAAGAAAGCGTTGCAGGAATTAAGATCGGATCATACCATCAGAATTATGAGAGCAGACAAAGGCAATTGTACAGTGATTATGGACAAAAAGGACTATGATGACAAAATTATGCATTTGCTGAACGACCGTAATGTTTATCAAATTTTACCTGTTGGCGATAAGTCGATTGAGATTACAGAGAAAAAAGTAAATAAATTAGTGTATAGTTTTGCTAAAGAGAATAAAATCACAAGTCCCGTATATCATCAATTAAAATGTGACAATGCTGTTATTCCCAAGTTTTATGGTTTACCGAAAATTCATAAAAGTGATGTTCCGCTTAGGCCTATTGTATCTTTTATCGGTGCTCCTACTTATTGTTTAGCGAAATTTTTAGTTGGTATTCTTTCTCTGTTGCTTTCTTTGGAATTTACTGTTCAAAATTCTAGTCAATTTGTACGGTTAATCAATAATTTCCAGTGTTTAAGTGATGAGTGTCTTGTTTCTTTCGATGTTGTAAGCCTGTTTACATCTATTTCCGTGCCTGAAACTTTGTCGATTATTTCCAATTTGCTCATGTCTGATAATTTGTTGCATGAGCGTACAAACTTAACAGCTAGTGATGTCATAAAATGTGTTGAACTGTGTCTCTATTCCACTGTTTTTTCTTTTAACGACTCTTTGTATCGGCAAATTTTTGGTGCTCCCATGGGATCTTGTATTTCACCAGTGGTAGCTAATATTTTCATGGAACACCTTGAGCGTCAAGCCCTCACTAGTTTTCGAGAACCCCCTAGAATTTGGTTACGTTATGTTGATGATGTGTTTTGTGTAATCAAATCGTCAGTAATTGATGATTTTCACCATCATATTAATTCTATTTCCCCCAATGTTAAATTCACACTGGAATTGGAGGATAATAACTCGTTAGCGTTTTTAGATGTTCATGTCAAGCGTACTGTTAATAGCAAACTCTGGACCACAATTTACCAGAAACCCACCCATACTGGCCGTTGTCTACAATTTGACTCCCACCACCCTTTACACCATAAGTTAGCTGTTGCTAGAACCTTATATCACCGTATCGACTCCCACATTCAAAAACCATCTGAACGCAAATCACATTTTGATCTCACCAAGAAAACATTGACCCTCAATGGTTTCCCTGCTAGATTTACCCATCCCTTTTCTGAGAGTAAAACCGACAAGCCAGCTAGTACTCAATTAACTTTTTCTGGATTCACAACCCTACCCTACATCAAAGGTGTATCGGACAAAATCAAGCGAATACTTCTGGAAACCGGTGTTCAAGTGGCGTTCAAACCATTTTTGACAATTGGCAGATTTCTCCCTTCCCTTAAAGATGAAATAAATCATAATGAAAAGTCCAACTTGGTTTACGAAGTTCCCTGTCAGAATTGTTCTTTTGTTTACATCGGACAAACCAAACGAGACCTCAAATCTAGAATAAAGGAACATCAACGAGCAATAAAATTCCAACGGCCCGAAAAATCAGCACTTTGCCAGCATTCCATGGAAAATGATCACCTCATCGATTGGTCTAAGGTCAAAATTTTAAAAGTGGAACATGATTATTCGAAGCGTCTTTTCACTGAAAGTTGGTACATCAACGAAAAGCCCCAAGTACTCAATAGAAATGATGGGTTATCATTCCCTGCTGTTTACAGAAAGTTGCTTAATTCTCAGTGTTGAATTCCTTTTGTTTTAATCTTTCCTAGTGTTAGTTCTAACGTGTTTTGCTGCAATGTTAATTCGGAGAAATTATTTTCATACAACCGCTTTCTTTCATTTTTATACGCACCTTTACATTATCTCTATGACGTAGCCTATCGTAACAATGAATTTAATCGGAGCCTTATTTTGAATTTTTTCGCTAGTTATTCTACTGCAGCAATGTGTGGGATCGTTTTTCTGTTTTTTGCTATCAGAAGTTGATGGCGATTTGCCATCACTACTGATAGCAGTGCTCTGAAGAAGCTAGTTGTTTCTAACTAGCGAAACGTCAGTAATAAAGTTAGTCTTTTGAGTAGCACCTGTGTGATTTCTCAAAGCTGGCCAAGAACACCAAAGGAACCTCAGGAAAAACTTTTTATAAATTATGCTATTATATTAGCCATTCTTGTAGAAGTCTTCGCTAAGTGATATGTATCTATGACTATGTGATATACTGTATTTTATTACTGATGAGTGGAGTTTAAATTCAACCGATTCAAAAAAGTTTTTGACAGCGTACATTATAGACAAGAGCGAATATCATCACACATTACACGTCAAAAATTCGAATAATACTCCCTTGATGATCCCGATTATGGTTGAAACAGACTATAGGGTTTTAAATTTTTAATTTTTGAAGCGCACTGTATGTTGTTTTTGTGTCAAAATTTTAAGTTTTGTTTTAAAGCTTTATGTGACGATGGTGAGTTGTTTTTGGACGTATTTCTAATTTGCCTTTTTTTGTATATATTATGTTTTTGTTACTTTGCTTGCTTTTTGTTTATACGTGTAAATAATGAACCGTTGTATTAATTTCATTCATTGTGCTGATTCATCCGTCGACTTTATTGTTATTGGTGTGGGTTGAGGCGTATTTAAAGTTGATGTTTAGTGCCGTTTATACCTGATGATCGATGCTCTTAACAAAAAATTTTTAGAACTTTATGTCGTTGAAAAATGGAGGCGAAATATATGCCATGAATTTGATAAATCCCAGATTTGAGACTAACCTTTCCAATAATTGTGAAAGGATCTACTATAAACCTCAATAGTCGTCGAAACGATCACCTCCTTTGCTGAATATACGTGCGTGATTATTTCGTATTAATTAAATAGTGATGTCATATTCAGGAACCTCCATTGTGCTAAATGTTTATTTCTTAAATTTTTCTCGTCATGGCAGATTGCCACACACAAAAAGTTATTTTGCGCAATATTGTGCAAACAGCTGCATTAAATTGGGCAATTACTCCAAATCTAAACATCTCAAGGCATTGTAGCTGCTGCAAAGCGCTTGTTTGTTTGATTGTCCAGTTTACGAGCTCCAAAAAACATTTGATAGAGAGCATCCATTGTGTGCAATAAAAAGATGGGCAAGTTGCAGCTTGACTTGAAAGCTGAAATATTCCTTTGTTTGTCTTCTGGTTAACGCAACTTGAGAATTACAATTATCGCGTTTGATTGATTTTATCTTTATTCCTCTGTCACAAAAAAGTCACGCTGGTGCTATCCTATGATCAAATTCACAATTCCACACCCTAGTAGAGAGCTGATCAATGACCATGCTTGAATTTTTTAGTTTTTTTCTTCCAAGTTTGCTCTAAACTATTAAAAAAAAATATTGCAAAACTTATTATTCCAAGATGAACGCAATAACGTGATCAGAAGGAAAGTTCAACGTTGATATTGAGATTAGGTCGAGATTTTGATCTTGATATTGAGGTCGACGATGCTTTGGTTACCCCTTCATGTGGCCAATTCAGAATCTCTTTTAAGTTACTTGATTATTTTTTACTGCCGTATCTATTTCAACCTCAGCTAAATACTCATTAAAAAGGCTTTTCCTCATCGGTAGTTTTAGCAGTTTTTGTGATTCGCAAAGAGAGCTTATTGAAATAAAAAATATGCTTTTATTTCTGAGCTTATTTTCAAAATAAGTGAAATATTTTTTAAGAAAAACTTTATTAGAAAAACTTTATTTCACAGTAAGGTAGACCCAAATCAAACTCTTAATTTAAAAAAACCCAAAGTTATTTTAACTGTTTAAAAAGCATGAAATACTTCTACATTTTCGTTTTAGTCGTTTTTTATGAAAGTTTTCCAGTGAAATAGTCACTCCCTAAAATATAAAACAAGACATTTTTTTTTCACAAAAAATCTGTGGAAGAGACTACTTCACCTGAAATTTTTATCTACTTTTTTTTCTAACCCAAGTCTAACTCAAAATCAACTTTTTACTCTGAAAATAATCCCAAATCTTAACCCTAATCTTCAAATTAAATCTTTTATTACACTAGTTGTAAATTATGCATAAGTGTGTAACTTGTTTGGTAGGGGCCCATTTTAGCGTCATTGCGAAGAAATATCGCAGCAGTAGCGAGTCATTGGCAACACTGTGCCCGGTTTGACCGGTCCGAAGTTTGAGCCTTAGACTTCCCGCTCCAGATGCGAACGCGTTACCGCTTGACCAATTGGCCGGTGACTTAAACAAGTAAATAAACAGTGTGCGGAGGAATAACTAATTTCTTATATTTGTTTTGTTTTCTTTGAATTGAAAATTCTTGGTGAAATGATCACCCCATAATTTTAATGCAAGACAAGACAATCTTTTCGTGTATAGTATCATCATTCATTTAAAAATTTGCAAATTATTGCAAACGCACTTGAAATGTGTCTTTTTTTAATTATTATCCTATAACCTTATCAGTCTGGAATTATCGTAAAAGCCAATTGATCGTAAAAAAAAGCATCCGAGTTTTTGTTTTTTTCATGAAGATTTTTGCTTCGCTCTTCACACGTATATTGAAAAAATCTTTGATATCACACTTGAACGTAGCTGCTATGAGCAAATTTTTTAGTTTTATCAAAAAATTCAAAACAAAGTAAAGAAGTCGATTTTTTCTCAATCTTGAAATATTGACAAGGTTAAATATGGCAAAATTCAAAATCGAGTAAAGTCGATTTTTCGTTAATTTCTGCAGTTTTGGCAAGAAAAATGATGGGACAATTTTTAAAATTTGAAAAAAAAAATTGAAATCTTATTTAGTCGATTTTTTTGCAAATTTCGGCAAGATTAAAAATGGTCGGGTTTTTAAATATTGACAAAAAAATTTAAACGTAAATTAAATTGATTTTTATGTAGTTTGTGAAGTTTTGGCAAAGTTATTTACGGGCAATATATTTTGGCAAAAAACTCAAAAGCGAGTCAAGTTATATAACTTTTTTTTCAATTTGTAAAAATTTGGCAAAATTATCAGTTACTTGGCAAATAAATTTCGAAAAAAAATCAAAATCGATTACTACAAGTCAATTTTTTTCAATTTGTGAAATTTTGCAAGGTGAACAACCATGGACAAATTTTGGCACAAAAAATTAAAATCGCGTTAAGTTAATTCTTTTTTCAGATAATTCAGCGGCAAAATTGAGGCAAATTCTTAAAATAAGAAAGGTTTTGATAGTTGGGCCATCTAAGAAAACTGCGTTTTTTTATTGGCAATTAAGACAATTAAGCTATTCAAGCTAAATTATGATTTGAAAGAGTCATCTATAATTTCTTAAACTTCAATGGTTATTAGATTTCTTGGTTGGGTAAAATTTTTTGAACTTTAAAATTATTTTGAAAGGAGATACGAACAGTTAGTTGCAAGCCTATGGCATTTGAGCCCCTCGCCTATAAACACGTCCTTGTACTACTCACATTAAATTGCATATGATAATACTTGGGTTCAAATACTGTAAAAAAAGAAAAACTAGGTCAAAACCTTTTGTTACCAAGCAACGTAATAATTATATTCTGTAGTCAAAAATGGATTTTTAAAGATTTTTCAAAAACGAGTTTTGAAGGGTTTTTCGTTAACCCTTATTACAGGTCACTGTGTCGAATCGACACAAGGAAACTTCAGAACGAAAATGTTTTGGAATATCTTTGTCCGAAAATCGTGAAATTTCTTGACTTTTCCTAAAATTTATTCAAATTTGAGATGGTGAAAAGTTTGTCATCAAAAAATTTATCGTTTTAATGCAATTAAAGGTTTGTTGAACTACACCCTCAGTTTTCAGGAAAATATGAGACATTAGAGCTGTCAAAATAAAATTTAAATGCCCTGGCACCGGCAAATTCTTTCACGCTGTCTGGTTTTCAAGAAATTCGTCATTACGTCGTTCTGCGGCGAAAGCGTTGCGCTTAGTCATGAACGAAATCGGCAGCGTAATTTGTTTCGAAAACTATTCAAGCAAATAAAACTTTTTATGGAGGTAATCAATTATGATAATTCATGAAAAGAGATAACGCTTGTTTCACTTTACGGCTTTTTATGTTTTGACACACGGCTATTGCGTTTGTAATGAAGCCAGAAAGTTACATTATATAATCACTTTACACCTTTGGAAGTTTTTTTTCGTTTTTTTCCAAGTAATTTCTTTCTTTTCTGGGCAAAAATTCACATTTTATTCGTATCAGCGTTACTTGGCGAGGATGCAAACTGTTTTACGAATGCTGCTCTAGTTTTACGAGTGTTTCTAAACGCACAACCTCATAAACTGTATATATAACATAAACAAACGCGAAAATTCAAAGGAAGAACAACTAAATTTTAAACATTCAACAGAAATTAGCGTGGTTCGCACTTCATTGTTGTTGGACTGGAAGGCTTATTTTGAAATTCTTCTGCAATACTTATATTTTCAGATTGCTTGAAATTAGGTTTTAAAAAGCTTTTTTTCTTGTTGGTAAACTTTTCTACCTCCATTACCCAAAAAAGTTAATTGAAAATTTTGTTATTTTTTAGAAACAAAGGCGAAAAGTTTCTTCTTGTATTTTTGTAGTTGCAATGATAATAATTGACAGAATCGACACTTCTATTATTTCCGAATTACAAAAGTTTCCTAACTTGTACAATATGTGCATCAACGATTTAGAAAATCGACCAAATTTTGTCAAAATCAAACCTCCCCAGCCAGCGATCCAACAATCGCATTAATTGTCAGTAATTTTAACTTCTCGGTAAACATTAGTGACGGGGGCTAGACTAAAGGCACCGGGCTGTTTTTGCTAGCTAGGAAAAATGCATTTTGAATAGTTTTTGATGCAATTTGAAACGTTTTTACTCGTTTTTAAAACCAAATTAAATCGCAAAAGACTATTTTAGGCTGCCTTGTACTTTCTCTTATTTAAGCAAATTTGTTAAGAAAACTTCAGCCCTATAGCCACCTGGTTGCACCAGTGATTGCATAATTGTGGTAAAACATCTTATTTTCTAAACGCAAATATTAAATTTTTAAAATAAGCCATGTATAACATTTTAATACCGTTCAGCTTTGACTATTTCAAGTCTACTATCAATTGTCCAAAACGCCAAAAATTGCCACCTTCTCAACTCAAAACAATACTCTCCACGCCAATGTCAATATTTTACCATGCGAAAAAATCCAGAGAGTGGGGGATAGGATAAAGATATAAGGAAGGTTATTCTCTTTAATCTGGCTCGGCTACTGCTGTATAAATATCATATCAATAATTATGTTGTAAAACTCAATGAAAATTAAGTTTATAATTATTTTGTTGGATGCTCCTATTTGATGGTGGTAATTTTTTAGCAAAATAAAATATTTTTCACCCCACATAACAACTTAAGCGGCCGCGCAAACTGAGAATTCGTGAAGGGGGGGGCGGGGGGGGGGGGGCTTGAATTGAAACCTCAACTTTGTCCGCGTTTCACAAACGTAGGACTGGTTGAGTTCCCAGCCACCGGGAGCAATGAGAGTTGGAGGCGTAGCCTTCGGCCCGTGAGTGATTTTGTGATTATTTGAAAAATGGCCATTTTAACGCCATCTGGAATGACATAAGAACTAATTGCTAATATTTGGAAGATATTTGACAAAATTAAATTACTCAGCCCTCCCCCCCCAACCTCTACATAATCCAGTCCAAAATAAGTTTAAAAACCTATAAGTTTGGGTTAATTTTTTTAGTGACTTGCTGGTAAGGAAGCGTTTCAGCCCTCGTATAGCTGTTTTGGTTGCGCCTTTGAAATCAAGTTTAGACCTTAGTTGATGATTTAGGGCGGTTGCGGTTAGTCACTACCATAAATCCACAAGTTTTGTGAAAAATAGTGGCTCGCAACAGAGCAACTTAATAATTTAAATGTTATTTCTGTCATCACAATGACAGCCAGATGATTCGAGTTGAAATAGACTGACAGAGCCGAGATATCAAAAAATCGCCTCCATTGCACAAAGTTTGTAATTTTTCGAATAAAAGTAATTTCTCTATAGTCTAATTTACATTTATGTGTAGAAAATTTAATCAAGAACTGCATATCGGCGAGTTGCTTTAAATTTTGCATATAATACAAAATATATTGTTATATCTTGGGAATATTTTGAATGTACTAAAAAGTAATAGCACCATAGGTGGGCAAGTAAATCCAAAACGTTAGCTTCGTTAACCACTAGTCCGTTAACAAACTTCATACCTCCGTTAAAGTTACTTCGTTATTTTCAGCTTTAATTAACGGAAGTTAATGAAGTCCGTTAATTCGTTAACATTTTGAGTGTAATTTAGAAATTTTGTATTCACTTACTTCTAGAACACGTAATCGCACTGTTGAGTTGATTGTAAGGAAAAATTTATAGCTGTGGCAGTAAGGGTATTCCTTAAAATTTTTTTTTAGAATTTAGAAAAAGCAAAAGTGCCAGTGGATGAACTTTTTATTATATAGCAAGAATGCAAGAATGATTTTTTTTAATTTTGAAAAAAGTTTCCCCACAAACGTGATTTTCGGTCCCCACCTACCCCCAATTTTGTGCTTTTTTGTTTGCAGTGCTTTATCGGCTCAAACAACATGCTTAATACCCTTTTTGGAGGATGACCCTTACTCTTACACAGACTTTAAAAAAAATTTGGTCAAAATCGACCAATGGGGTCAAGAGATATAAGCAATTAAGTACTCTAGTTGCACAATACTCCCTCTAGTGGCAGAAATTCAAAATGCTCTATTTTTGGTTGATTTGTGTAAAATTAGTGTCTAATCCTACATTTTCGATAATGACAAATTGAATGCAGTGATTAGTTTTACAGAATTTTGCCACTAGGAGGCAGCAAACATGATTTGATTGATATTGGTGATTACAGTATATGCTATAAAGATGTCAAAATTTTTTGCTACTGGAACTAAACATTTTAGTACTTTCATGACAACTTAGAGTGCTTGTTGCTTAAAAATTTAATGTAATAATCTTTTTTGATCAATCTTCAGGTTGCAAATTTGCCGAAAAATAACATACGATTGGCAGTTGAATTACTGTTCGCTTTATGTCAAGTTAGCCTAACAGGGCATTGCGTTGTAAGTTTTGAAGATCTCTCTTGCTCCATATCGTTTCTGATGACTCCTTTCCATATTGCAGACTGTGTGGGAGCTGCTGTTCCATCACTGATTTTTGAGAGAATGCTGGATGCTTTTTTTGTAAGAAACCTCTAGGACGGGTTACTAACTCGACTGCTTTTTTAGTCATTTGTCATCTATGTCTTTTAGGTGGCTCGTTTTCTATGTGTGTTATATTTGCGGAACATAACCCATCACTGCTGTCATATTCTGGAGCTTCCACTATCACTGTTGTTGAAGGTTCACAGCTTTCATTAAAAGGTTTCTTCAGAAGTTTTCTTCTTGAAGGGTGAATGGTGCTCAAGGGAGCCTTTTTATTTGTGATATATCCACTACTACCATTAAATTTAACTTGATTTTGATATAGCTTCTTGTCTTCCTCGCACAGCCACTCTCCATCTGATTTTGTAAAAGCAAATATCTTTGACATCTCTGCTTCAAATTTGCTGGTAGGTCTGTGCTGATATTTTTCATATTGCTTGATTAGACATGTTAAACAGTACATTGCACTTTTTTCTGTTAAGAGGGGAAAGTTCAGTTTTGCCCAAAGACCAGGAAGCTCTTTGCATACGATGGGAAGTCTATCTTTCTTTGACTTGGTGCTCTCCAGCAAAAGTAGTAACAGCCGAGTATATGTTTTTTTTTAAAGGCATACGCATAAAATTAGTTGAGCAGTCAACCGTTGGCAGATGTCTCCTGGTGGGTTCTTGCAAGGAGAGACTTTTGGCAGGTAGATTATCAGTCCATGCATAAACCTTTATTGAATAATTCTAGCTGATTTAGGATACGCCATAACTCTACACAAGTAAGAAAAGTATTTGGACATATAAAGACTGTGACTCACCAATTTGGTGAGATAAAGAAAAAAATCAGTTTATAATTGTTAAATATAGCAATTATTCTTTTAAGTTTTTTTGTGATTGAATGCTAAATCTGTAGTACGCAGTAATATATATCAGGTTAAACCATTAATAGCTGATCTGAGATCGCAGGCGTGTGATTAAATGGTTAACAAGTATAACGTGTTGCATGGGAAGCATTGTTCTAAATTTTTTTTCTAAAGCAACAATCAAAACTCACCCACTATGTGCCTGTGAACTAGGCAGGGCTCAATGTTTGCTAGTCAGCAATCAAACCAAAACTTCACAACTAGGAAACAGCTTACCGAAGAGCGATTACGAAAGCAAAGACAAAAGGTTTTTTTCTAGACTTCTTTGAAATGCAAAGCTACATATAATAACGGCCCAGAACCAGCAATCCTTCGACTGCCAATCGTATGCTATCACTTGCATGAAACTGAAACCTGAACATTGAGCTCAAAAGATCATTACATTTTAGTTTTAAGTTGTCATAAAACTACTAAAACATTTATTTGCAAAAAACTTATGCACCTTTGAAGCATATAATCACTAATATTGATGAAATCATGTTTGCTGCCTCCTAGTGGCAAAATTCTGTAAAACTAATCATTGCATTCAATTCGTCGTTACCGAAAATGTAGGACTAGACACTAATTTTACACAAATCAACCAAAAATAGAGCATTTTGAATTTCTGCCACTAGAGGGAGTATTGTGCAACTAGAGTACTTAATTGCTTATATCTCTTGACCCCATTGGTCGATTTTGACCAAATTTTTTTTAAAGTCTGTGTAAGAGTAAGGGTCATCCTCCAAAAAGGGTATTAAGCATGTTGTTTGAGCCGATAAAGCACAGCAAACAAAAAAGCACAAAATTGGGGGTAGGTGGGGACCGAAAATCACGTTTGTGGGGAAACTTTTTTCAAAATTAAAAAAAATCATTCTTGCATTCTTGCTATATAATAAAAAGTTCATCCACTGGCACTTTTGCTTTTAATTTTTTTTTTTAGGAATACCCCTACTGTGGCAGTCTTTTGTGTTTTGGAAGTTACATTTTACAGTCCAATCTAATTTCAAGATAGAAATAGCTTCAAATGCACTAACAAAGCTGCGATCAGAAAATCTTTGGAAGTTGCGAACAGCGATAATTAATAGACCTATGAGGCTGCAGCTTAATATTTGCTACAAAAAAGAGCTCCTTTCTTTGATTTTTTTTCTCCAACACTCGTGCTAATACGCAACAAGTGTTACAGGTGCAAACTGGTTGTACCGCTAGGATGAATGAATGGTGCGAGAAATTAGCGATGAAAATCTTAACGTAAGTTAACAAAACTTAGCGGAAGTTAATTTAGTTCGTTAACATAAAAAAATTTAACGAATTACCGAGCTAATGAAAAAGTTAGCTTCGTTATTAACGGATTAACGAATTCGTGCCCACCTATGAAAAGCACCATGTTGTCTTCGGCCTCTACTTTGGTGTTTTTGCGTCTAATACGTATTTATTTACATTATGTGATAAATACTGCCCAATTTATTTCAAAAATATTGAATTTTTTTATAAAAAAATTAACTACCCTTTTAGTTACAGACCTGCTTTTGGTTTTCCAGATGAATTTAATTGCAAAGAAAATGCATAATTTTTGTTTTTTGAAAAATCTTTATGGCATAACGTACATTTTATTGCAGCATTTTTAATAAACTAGGACTAAAGACAAAATCAATGGGGGTATCTAAAGCTAGGCCAATGGCATAAGACTAGATTGGCGTTGACTCCATTCTTCTTGACCGAGCCGTTCCAAAGATATTTTACTTCAAACACGACGCAGGGGCCTCTAATGTTATAATTTGTATTGGCAACCCTGATGTTAATAGCCTTTGCATCATTAGCGATGCCATTCCAATTCTCACCTAAAGCAAAGCTGCGGTTAGGCTACTGCATTGAGTTGTTTCGCTACGCACTAATCAGTTTGATCTAGTCCAGTGGTTCTCAACCGCTGGCCACGAGACATTAATTAGGGGGCCACGGGACATTGGACGAAAAAAAACCTTTTTTGGACTTCCATGGAAATTTGGGATTTGGAGAAAAATCCCTTCGAAGTGTGGTGAAGACTTTTTTTTGGTCTTCAATCAAAATTTGGGGAAAAATCCTATCAAATTGCGGTGAGGACCTTTATTTTTTAATTTTCATGCAGTTTTTCATACGAAAACTTTATAGCCGCCAAGGGAGCAACTAGTGTTGAGAGTCTCTAAAAGGAGCCACAGACTGTCAAAGGTTGAGAACCATTTCACTGGTCTAATACGATTCGCCTAACTTTAAATACCCTCATTGAATTTACGTTTAGACCTCGTTTAGATGATGGCGGTATCCTATACGCAATAATTTGAAAAAAAATTGAACGCGATATAAAATAATGTGCTCAGATATTAGTGGAAACCAACAAGTATTGGCAGTTTAACTTTTTCTGTGGGCCATAATTTACAATATTGGTGTTATTTGCAGTTATATCTGTGATCTTTATCGAAAAGATATTTGAAGACTTGAGAGACAAAAGTTGTTAAGTCAGTTTTTTGGCAAATTGAGTTATGACCATATCCTGGTACTGTGGTGCAAAATACAATTTTTGGCGAAATTTTGAAGAAAAAACTCGTTTCCTTCCCTGAAAAATTAGCGATCAAAGATTTGTTTATAGTTCCCATTTGTCAGAGGAAAATATTGTTAAGTCACTTTATTTTTTTCAGGTTCATAACTATGATGTAACAGAGACATGTGATTGTTAAGAAATTTAAAAAGCAATGGTTAGACAAATTCAATGTCAGTTGCGTTTTACCGGCAGTACCGACAAACCTAATTGGAAAAAAGGATTTGTTAGGTTTATTGCTGTTGATATTCGACCTACGTTTCAAAAATTACCGGCCGACCAGTTTTAAGAAATGGAGAAAAATTAACTTACAGGTTAGGACTGGGCTTTGGAAAACCAAAAACAGCAGACTGTAAGCAGCTAGGCTGAATGTTTCTAACAGTATACAGCTGTTTTCGCTTCCAAACCTCTTAGGCCCCAGACTGATCAAAAAGCATAGATCTAATTGTAGCCTATCGTAAAAAAAACAACTATAGAATCAGCATTAGTATCTAGTTATGCCTAGTATAAAATTCAAGCAACATGTGAAAATCAATTTACTTTAATGCAAAACGTGGCATTTGTATTGGCAGTGGTCTGGCTAGGCAGAAAGAATTTTGGAGTCGTGGGTTAAAGTCCGGCTAGATCACAAACTGGGTTATGGGTCTTGAAATACAAATCTCCAGTTAGTGACCAAACACCGTACAGTTCAGCCGGCGGAAACCAGGTTTGTTGAATTAAAGCTTTTAGTCAATTGAAAACCAAGAGCACTGTAATTTAATATACCGGTACCCTACTTGGTATTTTAAAATTGCCCCCTATTCCCTGCATTTCTGTTGGGCGAATAAACATGAAACAGTGAAAGGGGCAATGATGCGATGAATTATAGCCAACTTAATTGTTTCCATTAATCCCCCTAAACCTGATGTAGTGCTGATGCTACCATAAAAATACTGTAAAATTTAGTCTCTAGGCTATAGTATAATATTCAGGAAATTCTCCTCTGGCAGCTCAGATATGGGCCATTATAAAATTTTACTACTGCTACTCGTATCTTGCTAAGCTGATTTAAACTATAGTGCTTTTTCCGAGTGGTGATTTATAAGCAGCTTAGTCGGTTGGTTAATGCTGCAGTGCATGAATATGCATAAGCTTCTTGGAGTTACACAATATATCAGAGGTGGAGTCGAGCACCCAAAGTTTGAGGCCCAGGACTCAAAAAAGCCCGAGGGCAAGGCCTTGGACCGACTTTTTGAGGACAGCCGCTCTCAAAAGGCAAAGGGTGTCCAAGTACCTAAGATATTGCATTTCGTTAAAGTTTTTGATGATAATTTGAAGAGTTGTACTGTTTTTGAAATGACTCCAGACGCCATTTTGAAGTTTCACGCGTCGGCAGCAGTTTCGATATATACTGCGAAGCAGATCGTCGTAAAAACCGTAACAAAAGATGGCGGTAACTCGTGAAAGGGAATAACTTAATTCTAAATGTGGAAATGATATATTTTTAGGCAATGAAGGTCCAGTGCAAACGTCCACTGATAATGGAGTCCCACTTTTTCAATAGTTTTTCAAACGCAAACTAGTTTATTTATTCGAACGAAATTTTTTTAAATTATACTATAATATCTCAAATTGTTACAAAGTAAATATTTTTTCTTAATTTGAATTAATCAATTGAGGTACCACCGTACCCGTAGTTGTGAGTGCAAGTCTTTATTGGCCTTAAAAAAAAACAAAAACGGAGCTCTAAGGGCGAGGGCAAAAAAGTTCCCATGCCCCGCTAAACAACGTTAGTAATTTTTGTCGGAAAAATAGCAATTTGAGAATTTTTTTGCAATAATATGTTTTCAAAGCAATTATTTAAGAAGAGAAGATACCGTATAAGTAAAATTAGAAAAAACAGTTTTTCACATTTTTCCACATTCCAAATTTAGCATAAAATTGGCTTTCCTACTGAACTTACGTTATTCCTGGGCAGTTCCCGACCAGGGAAGTTAAGAGGGCTACAGCCATCTCCCCTATCTTAAAAATTCAAGCGTTTAAACGTGTCTTGAACTTGACCGTAAGTAAAAGGGAACCTGAAGGAGTCGGGCAAGTTAGTTATATTAAATGGCTTCGGAATCGGAACAATTTTTTTTTTCAAATACCTCTAAAAACGCGTGAAATGTGATTCAGATGGATTTTTTTTCGAAAATTTACAAAAATCGCCCAGCCGCTGGGGCTTCCGCGTATGGTACGATTGAGTTGGGCCATTCTGCACAACAAACGGGGCCATTCTGCTCGACAAACGAAGCCATTTTCAAACAAAAAAATTTTAACCTTTGGTTCAAACCCCTTCCCCTTGGAAAAATACTGCTTGCGTGCCTGCTCCTGCCACTACATGCTCAGATTTTTTTGGCGTCACTATGCGTATATTGTCACATACGCAGGTAACGATAGTAACTAGGTTCTTTAGTCTAAGCTCGTATCACCTGGCTCGAATCTATACTTGCGCCACTGCTTCTTTACTATCCAAAAAATTGGTGCGCAGAGAAACTCCGGTGAGACACACCAGCCTGCTGGTCACAGCCTAAAATCTGGATCAGAGATCACAGACAAAAAGGAAGAGCCAAAGACGTTTTTTTAAGAGACTCAAAAGATGAACACTCAGAAGAAAATAATTGAGATCCTGGAATAAGTAACCACACGCGCTGCAAAGATAATTTTTTGCAGCCTTCAGTATAAAAGAAAGCTGTATGCTGTGTTCGAGACGCGATACCTGCAGTCAAAATCTGCGTTTGGTATGTTGCAGTCGTGCAAGGCCAGTTCTTCCAAAGAAACTGAATTATAGTTGTTTAAAATTTAGAAAGTGTTTACTCCAAAAGTTGCTGTTTTACAATATTATAATCCTGTACTTTGTTTGACAGCAACGCTGACACAATTACACTAATTGGGAATTAACAATATACATTGTTTGGATTTCAATTAAAACTTTTGGAGGTAAAACACTGACTGTCAGCCTGCAGCATATCTTGAAAATAGAAAGATATCGAAAGGGTAGGTTCAAACTTAGAAATTACAATTTCAAGAAATTTCCATATCTTTTGAGAGAAAACGGAAAAGAAAATTTTTGACACGAATGTCGTTTAAAGTTTAAAGTCAAGTATTGACAAGTTACAAAGAGCTACAAAATCGATCATAATTGATTTTTGTTTTATTATTAATAGCTTGAGTGAGTGAGGTTTGTTTTATGAACTTTTTGTTTTATTTGAATGGTTTATGACCTTTTTGTTTTATTTGATACTCCCTTGGATGATGCATTTGTTCATTCAAAATCGTTTTAAAATCTTCTTTTGAATTGTGAAATAGCAATGCAGTGCAGACTATAATGCAAGAAACTTTATTGACAAAGACAAGTACATATTTAATAATTCCACAGGGTAGCATCGACTCTGTTTTAGTGGTTAAAAATTGTATTATTCGTTACCGCATCATGCAGCAGTACTGTTAATTATTCAAAAAGAATTTTGATCGCAAGTTCAAGTGTTGTGGAAGAGTCGAGTAATCTTACTACGTCAAGTTTGTTTGTGACGATGTTAATATGAAACAGCTGCGCTGCCCAGAAACAATCCAAAACAGGTATGTTTTAGCCTAGTTTACTCAGCTTATTACTGCAGATTTTTTCAATAAATTATTATCTTTTTCAAATAGGTATATTTTTCAATTCCATTTGAATACTGGAACAATGCATTTAGGAAAGTTTTTGGTGGGAAAAGGGGCTATGCAAATTAAATGGAGAAAGCTCTGTTCTTCATACATATCGCACTTGCAAAAGTTTGGAATAAGATCATTGTTTTTATAAACTGTATATGAATTATATATGAATCACTTTACATGTAAGTTATAATCGAAGTAAGGCGCGTCTTTGATTATAATTCACAAACATATATAAAATGTTTTATCATAATTCACATATAGTTTGCAATGATTATAATCTATTGCAAATTTCTGCGCTGTCCAGAAGGTCGAGCGGTATTGCATTCGTCTCTGGAGCGCTGGATTGAAATCTTGGGCCGCTTAAACCGGAAACAATTTTGGCAACAGCTTGCCACCGCTGCTGCGTTTCTTCCAAAGAACTTGTGTTTGCGCAGGCGCAATGAGGCGGAGATGGGCCCTTCCAACTAGATACACGCTTCGGCGAAAACAGCAAAAGTATGATGAAAGATTTGTTTTGATTTGCAAATTTTTGCAAGAGCGTAAAACCAGAGTGAAAAATCTTTTCGATAACTTTAGTTTTTTCAGCCAATACCTACGTTATGCTTATGGTCAGAGGTGTAAAAAGTAGTCAGAAACAATAGTCAAGTAAAAGTGTTGTTACTGACGATCAAATGTAGTGCAAGTAGAGTAGAAAGTACTAAACCATTTAACTAAGCAAGTAAAAGTACTAAGTAAACAGGGTTTTAAGCTACTCAAGCAGCCAAGTAGAAAGTTTTCTTTCACAAGACCCTTGTATTTTTTGCATCCTGGTCTATGAATGTTGCTAAATACCACGTGTAAATATGCGATATCGCGCTTTAAAATGAGAGCCCAAACCACTATAACTACCCAAAAGTTAGCAATTTTTGAATGCGGACGTATATCAGTAGTTCAGTACTATAAACGGCTCCTTTGTTAATCGTACCAAAAGCATGAATGTGGTGAAGTATTTCAATTATAACACTCAATAGTAGTAACGCAACATGATTAGTTGGCTACTAATATTAATTACCAAGCTGTGTCCTTTCCTCGCTAGATTATTGCGATGAGTTGTGATGTCGTCATATATGAAACCTGTGCAATTTATTCAGTATACACAAAAAAACAGTGAAACATCAAAATGACTTGAGCAATAGCCACTCTGTTAATATCAAAATGTTACAGCTTTCATGGTGTTTACCCAACCGATATGCTTCAGGCTACAGTAACTGCCACAGCAGCCTATGTTTCTTACTACTAGGAACTAAGGTATTGTGGGATAAACTAAGGCAACATGACCACTGACTACACTATCTACACTAACTAGCTCATTTTTGCGATTTTTAGCCGAGTAAAATAATTTACCAAGCATGCAGGCCTTGACTATTGACAACTGGTATCTATAGTCTAGCCTAAAAACTAAGAAACTTTCAACCTCGTAATTAAATATCACGTCACTAGCACCGAGCATCACAGCCACCCTTATGGTCAGTTTACTTTGTTACATAGTAGTCAGTAACTAAACTAATATTCCCGTGGCGCAGTAATCGCTAGTGCTGTATGCAAATCTCGTCTCTTTTCCAACAATACCTTAAGGTGAAGAAGCGCGGACTTGGACCTGTCTGTACTAGTTGAGCTCGCGCTCATTCACAATTTTCACCACGGTTCGAATATTTTGCCCGACGTTGCCAAAAAATTAGGTATGCCTTACCAAGCCTACAAACTACTTTTAATATAAAACGTACGTAAGTAGCGTTATGTTACGTTAATGTTATTCAAGTGAAAGTAGAAAGTATCCAAAAATATAATTACTTAAAAAGTGCTCTTTATCGACAAAATCTACTTGAGTAGGCTACTTAAGTAGAGCTACTTTCGTTACTTTACACCTCTGCTTATGGTGCTGCCTCACTCGCAATAATTTAGCTTGCAACAAGCTGAAAATCTTTCTTTTGCAAAATTGAACTCAAAAACATTATCAAAGCGAGCCAAATTATTCTAAATCGCTTCCATGCAATTGATCCACGACCAAGCACAAACACAAGACCACACAAAACTTACGGCCACGATATTGGAACAAAAAAAAACAAAAACGAGGAAGTATAGTGACCCTAAATAACTTGTGTAACACCGTAGCATTTCAACCAGCTCTATGTAGCTTAGACCGAATATTTTTCGATTAATTTCTGCCCAATGCCAAAAGTTATTATTCACCTTGACCTTACCCGTGGTAAAGAACCTATAAGCAAATGAAGCTGTTATAGAAGCTTGCACTCCTTAGTTGTTTCATGCTTGTAAACCAGGCATGTGCATCAGTTTACAATCACAACAACCTAAAGTACTCTTTTATTGGGCTCTATTTGCCAGCGTTTCATGTTGAATATTGTTCTTTTTCGGCGTATAGATTACACGGAAGCTCGCACGCCAACCATTTTACTTGATTCTTGACGATAATTGAACAATATTTTAAATGAATTGAAACTTCTTAACAAATTTGTATTTGGGAATCATATTTTTAGTGTCGTGAAAAGAATGAATATACAATTTCTAGTGTTCACTGCAGGTGCGCAACTAGGGTTTTGTTCAGGCGTTTGGGGGAGCTTAAACCCAAAGATCAAGTTATTCCTAAAAATGTCGCAATTGGGCGCCGTGCTACGCAAAGGGGTTTAACTCATGCACATCACAGGCGGGGTCTGGAGTTGCAACCAACAGCTGCCGGGCAATTTTTATGCTTTTTCTGAAAACAAAATTTGCTATTTGAACACCATTCGAATCAAGTTTGGTATCTTTTAGAGCCATCTGAAAAAAATAATGTGCTAAATTTTGAAAGCCAGTTGAAGAATTGAGTTGCCCAGCTCCTTCACGCCCCCGTTTCCCTTACATACAGGCCAAGTACAAAACGAGAGAAAACGCAATTTCAAAGTTTTTTTCAACGTATGGTAATATTTTTTGGTAAAATGAACTGAATATATGATAAACAACGTTTGGCAACAAAACGAAATTAATGTTTTGAAATTTTAATGTTAATTTTTTTTAACCAAACTGAGTTGAAATCGATATTTGTGCTTTTGCCAATAAAGGGTTATTTGACGGTGAAATAAAAATATTCATTTCTTGCCTTATTTTGGTTTATCACGCTAAAAATGCATGTAGTAACAGTTTTCATTTTCGCTGTGTTTCGTCATAATTCTTCAACTAATAGTTGTTCAATAGGAATTTAAAAATTGCCGATAATATTGCAAGTTAATTTTTTAACAAATACGCGATGGAATAAATGCCGAAATTATGGATTTTTTTGCCTTGGAAATGTCACACTCGCAATAAACGGTCTCAATTTTAAACTAACTGACTGTCAGATCAAGATTATATACTTTAATGTGGGTATGAAAAATTTCACGCCTTCAATCAATGCATTAAATAAAAATACGGTTTTGTTAAAACATAAGTGCGAATTTTTTAACAAAAAAATTTCAATTTTGGCCCCAATAGCTAAAATCTTCGGTAGCTATTTGGTGTAAAAAAAATAGGCAAAATTAAAACTACATACCTAAGAATTCAAAACTGTAAAGCAGTACGTCACACAAAATGCTATAACAAGAATAAAATAACAAGCCCTAGAAAAATTCCGGCCGTTAAACACAGTTTAAGTTTTCACAGTTTTTTTGTACTTTCAAGAGTAAAAAAAGCTTAACAGTGGCTTGTAAACGAGGAGGGGAGGGGGAGCCGTTGCAGCTAACCTCTTGAATCACGGCCTTCAGCAAAACAAAGTTTGGTTTTTGATAACGTTGTACTTACCAGTGGTACAGTATTTATATACGTACCAGTGGTACAGCAGTGGTGTCGCAAAGGGGGGGGGGGGTCGGCCCGCCCCGGGTGTCACCATTTTGGGGTGACACCATATTATGAAGTGAAACCATATTTTCACGCTACTGATTTGTGGCGAAGATTCTTTTTTCGGTCCTTATTTGACCTGAAAACCAACCAATTTAGCGGCAAAGACTTTTTTTGGTTTTGGAATTCAAATATTTCTGGGCTGAAAAAATCCATTACTTTGACGGCAATGACATTTTTTTGTGGTCACTTGTTTTTGGACCGAAAAGGGGTGACACCACGAAATTTCGTCCCGGTGCCACCATCCCTAGCAACACCACTGTGATACAGTACCTATATACGTACCGGTGGTACAGTATTTATATGCCTAGCAGTGGTACAGTATCTATAAGCAAATATGGCTGTTATAATAGCATGTGCCCCTTAGTTGTTTCAGGCTTGTAAACCAGGCACGTGTGTCAGTTTAGGACCTCACCAACTTTAGATTTCACGGAAGCTCGCACGCCAACAATTTTACTTGATTCTTGACGATTTTTGAACAATGAATAGAAACTTCTTAACAAATTGGTATTCGGGAATCATATTTTTAGTGTCGTGAAAAGAATGAATATACAATTTCTAGTGTTCACTGCAGGTGCGCAACTAGGATTTGTTCAGGCGTTTGGGGGAGCTTAAACCCAAAGATCAAGTTATTCCTAAAAATGTCGCAATTGGGCGCCGTGCTACGCAAAGGGGTTTAACTCATGCACATCACAGGCGGGGTCTGGAGTTGCAACCAACAGCTGCCGGGCAATTTTTATGCTTTTTCTGAAAACAAAATTTGCTATTTGAACACCATTCGAATCAAGTTTGGTATCTTTTAGAGCCATCTGAAAAAAATAATGTGCTAAATTTTGAAAGCCAGTTGAAGAATTGAGTTGCCCAGCTCCTTCACGCCCCCGTTTCCCTTACATACAGGCCAAGTACAAAACGAGAGAAAACGCAATTTCAAAGTTTTTTTCAACGTATGGTAATATTTTTTGGTAAAATGAACTGAATATATGATAAACAACGTTTGGCAACAAAACGAAATTAATGTTTTGAAATTTTAATGTTAATTTTTTTTAACCAAACTGAGTTGAAATCGATATTTGTGCTTTTGCCAATAAAGGGTTATTTGACGGTGAAATAAAAATATTCATTTCTTGCCTTATTTTGGTTTATCACGCTAAAAATGCATGTAGTAACAGTTTTCATTTTCGCTGTGTTTCGTCATAATTCTTCAACTAATAGTTGTTCAATAGGAATTTAAAAACTGCCGATAATATTGCAAGTTAATTTTTTAACAAATACGCAATGGAATAAATGCCGAAATTATGGATTTTTTTGCCTTGGAAATGTCACACTCGCAATAAAAGGTCTCAATTTTTAACTAACTGACTGTCAGATCAAGATTATATACTTTAATGTGGGTATGAAAAATTTCACGCCTTCAATCAATGCATTAAATGAAAGTATGGTTTTGTTAAAACATAAGTGCGATTTTTTTTAACAAAAAAATTTCAATTTTGGCCCCAATAGCTAAAATCTTCGGTAGCCATTTCGTGTAAAAAATCGGCAAAATTAAAACTACATACCTAAGAATTCAAAACTGTAAGGCGGTACGTCACACAAAATGCTATAACAAGAATAAAATAACAAGCCCTAGAAAAATTCCGGCCGTTAAACGAAGTTTAAATTTTTACAGTTTTTTTGTACTTTTTATTAAACCTTCATCACAGTGGCTTGTATAAGAGGAGGGGAGGGGAAGCCATTGCAGCTAACCTCTTGAATCACGGCCTTCAGCAAAACAAAGTTTGGTTTTTGGTAACGTTGTACTTACCAGTGGTACAGTATCTACAAGCAAATGAGGCTGTTGTAATAGTTTGTGCGCCTTAGTTGTTTCATGCTTGTAAACCAGGCACGTGCGTCAGTTTACAATCACAACAATCTAAAGTACTCTTTATTGGGCTCTATTTGCCAGCGTTTCATGTTGAATATTGTTCTTTTTCGGCGTATAGATTACACGGAAGCTCGCACGCCAACCATTTTACATGATTCTTGACGATAATTGAACAATACTTTAAAGGTTGTGACTATTTCACCGAAAATTTTCAAGTTAAAGACAATTAAACGAAACTGAGAAATAATTATCCTCGCTTTTTGCGTTTGCTTTTTTGGGGGATAAGATTAGGGTTTAGGTTAGAGTTTGGGTTAGGGTTCGATTTGGGAATAGTTTTAGACTAAGCATATGAATTTGGATTAGATTTGAGTCAGAATTGATAAAAAAGTAGATAAAAATTTCCGGTGAAATAAAGCCTTCCATAGAAACTTCTTAATTAGAGGCGTAGCTAACAATGGTGGCACCCGGGGCGGGATTTCGTGGTGGCACCCTTTATCGGCCGAAAAATAGGTGAAGACCAAATAAAAGAAAAAAAAAAGGTCTTCGCTGCAAAACGAGTTGGCTTTCGGTCCGAAAGTATGTAATGACAAGAAGAAAAAGGTCTTTGCCTACCAATCAGTGGGTTTTCGGTCTCAAAAAAAAACAAAAAAAAACAAATGGTGTCACCCCAAAATGATGACACTCGGAGCGGGCCGCCAACCCCGCCCCTCTTGCAACGCTACTATTCTTAACGAATTTGTATTCGGGAATCATATTTTTAGTTTTGTGAAAAGAATGAATACAACAATTTCTAGTGTTCACTGCAGGTGCGCAGCTAGGAGTTTGTTTTGGCGGTTGGGGGAGCTTAAACCCAAAGATCAAGTTATTCCTAAAAATGTCGCAATTGGGCGCTGTGCTACGCAAAGGGGTTTAACTCATGCAAATCACAGACGGGGTTGGGCGGTGGAGCCCCAAGCTGCCGGGCAATTATTATTCTTTTTTTGAAAAACAATTGCTATTTGAACACCATTCGAATCAAGTTTGGTATCTTTTAGAGCCATCTGAAAAAAATAATGTGCTAAATTTTGAAAGCCAGTTGAAGAATTGAGTTGCCCAGCCCCTTCACGCCCCCGTTTCCCTTACATACACGCCAAGTCCAAAACGAGAGAACACTATTTTTTTGATAAAATGCTGTGAATATAATTATGAGAAACAACGTTTGGCAACAAAACGAAATTAATGTTTTGAAATTTTGATTATTTGTTTTGACCAAATGGAGTTGAAATCGATATTTGTGCCTTTGCCAATAAAGGGTTATTTGATGGTGAAATAAAAATATTCATTTCTTGCCTTATTTGGTTTATCACACTAAAAATGCATGTAGTAACAGTTTTCATTTTCGCTGTGTTTCGTCATAATTCATCAATTAATAGATGTTCAATAGGAATTTAAAAATTGCTGATAATATTGCAAGTTAATTTTTTAACAAATACGCAATCGAATAAATGCCGAAATTATGGATTTTTTTGCCTTGGAAATGTCACACTCGTAATAAACGGTCTCAATTTTTAACTATCTGACTGTCAGATCAAGATTATATACTTTAATGCGGGTATGAAAAATTTCACGCCTTCAATCAATGCATTAAATAAAAATACGGTTTTGTTAAAACATAAGTGCGAATTTTTTAACAAAAAAATTTCAATTTTGGCCCCAATAGCTAAAATTCTCGGTAGCAATTTGGTGTAAAAAAAATAGGCAAAATTAAAACTACATACCTAAGAATTCAAAACTGTAAGGCAGTACGTCACACAAAATGCTATAACAAGAATAAAATAACAAGCCCTAGAAAAATTCCGGCCGTTAAACACAGTTTAAGTTTTCACAGTTTTTTTGTACTTTCAAGAGTAAAAAAAGCTTAACAGTGGCTTGTAAACGAGGAGGGGAGGGGGAGCCGTTGCAGCTAACCTCTTGAATCACGGCCTTCAGCAAAGCAAAGTTTGGTTTTTGATAACGTTGTACTTACCAGTGGTACAGTATTTATATACGTACCAGTGGTACAGCAGTGGTGTCGCTAGGGGGAAGCAGCCCGCACCGGGTGTCACCATTTTGGGGTAACACCGTATTATGAAGTGAAACCATATCTCCACTGATTTATGGTGAAGATTCTTTTTTCCATCCTCATTTGAACTGAAAACCAACACAAAAAGCTTCACAGTGGCTTGCTTGCAAAAAAAAATTTGGTTTCATCATCGAATCATCATTTTGGTTTTGTGAAAAGAATAAATATAACAATTTCTAGTATTCACTGCAGGTGCGCAACTAGGGTTTTGTTTAGGCGGCTGGGGGAGCTTGAATCCAAAGATTAATTTATTCCTAAAAATGTTGCAATTGGGCGACGTGCTAAGCAAAGGGGTTGCTACGGATTCGGTTTGTCCACCGTCTGCCTTTAGAATTCGTAACACGCTGTTCTTGTTCGAAATTTCTTCTTTTATTTGTTGTGTACTAGTAAGCGGAGCGAAAACGGAAAGCGAAAATTGGAAGCGGTTTCTAAGAAAAAATAAACATTTAAACACTCAAAAAAAACACATGAAATATTTTACGGAATAAATTAGAGCTTAAATTTGAACCAAAAACAAACAAATTGGAATTAATACTTCAACGAAAACAAAATATGACTTTTAGCACACAACTCGTTTATCTCGTTTGCTTATTCAAATTTAGAATCTATTTTTGCAATTAACAAACAATTTAACAAAATAATACTTGTACTTACTGATGAATTTTTCAATGCAGACGGCGAATTCCAAATACGATCAAATCAAATGTTGAATTCAAACTGAAGCCTGGCCGATGTCAAACTCGCTTGCATTTATGCTCACAAAAGAGGGGGGAAAGTTGGAAAATAATATTTGTTAAGATTGAGTCAGCGAACTATCAAAAAATGGGAACCAAGGCAATTGGCACTTGAAGTAATTTTAATGGAAGATCAGCTGTCTTCAATACGAGCTGCAAAGGCAGCTATATCTCAAATTTCAAACAGAAGCTCTTTGCTGACTCAACCTTTTAAAATTTAGTAACAAAAATTGTCGCTGCTTACTGCAGACACTCAACTGAATAGTGATTTTGACATCGCAAGGCTTCAGCTTGCAAAGTTTACAATTTGCACTTAATTAGGTCAACGCGAAAATTAGCAACTTACGTCATATAAAAAGAAACAAGAGCATCTTTATGGCAACCGGATTTAACAGATTTCAACATTTGCAACGAGCATCTTTACGGCAACCGGATTTAACAGATAACAGATTTCAACATTTGCAACGAGTCGTGGCTTCCAAATGCAAATTAACAAAAATAATGAAACCGGGTTTGAAACCACACAAAGTAAATAAATAAATAAAAACAACAACAAAACGGCGCTACAGGGGTTTAACTCATGCGCATCACAAACAGGGTCTGGAGATAGAGCCAAAAGCTGCCGGGCAATTTTTATGCTTTTTCTGAAAACAAAAATTGCTATTTGAACACCATTCGAATCAAGTTTGGTATCTTTTAGAGCCATTTGAAAAAAAATAATGTCCGAAAATTTGAGAGCCAGTTGAAGAATTGAGTTGCCCAGCCCCTTCACTTCCCCGTTTCCCTTACTTACAAGTTATGTCCAAAACGAGAAAACAATATTTTTTGATAAATTTATAGTCACTCAACATTTAGTGACTATGATAAAATGCTGTGAATATATACGAAACAACGTTTGGCAACAAAACAAAATTAATGTTTTGAAATTTTGATTATCATTTGTTTTGACCCCGCAAACTCGTTACATGCTCCGTCGTAATAAAGCGAGTATAATGAACGATTTCATTTGATTTGATTTTGATTTGGTAGCAGAAAAACAGCTAATTTTGCCCCGAAAAAAAAAACAAAACAAAAATACTTCCTACGTGAACGTCGCGGAAGTCCCAAAAATGAACTTGTATGTAAATATGTGTGGCTTAGAGTTTGCGTCAACAGCAACAAATTTAAAGCTAATTTTATATTTTGCTTGCCTTCAAAGTCATTTTATAGCTAGTTATATTTGCCTTGCGCATGCAATTTAGGTCAATGATATCGACGTTGGGAAAATTAGCGCGTCATTGACAGGATACTACTCACTTGGCGAAGTTGTTCTGTCAAATTCCACTCAAATTCGAGTTACATTCCAGTCCAATCAATTTATAAATGGAAGAGGATTTTTTGCTTCTTTTCAAGCCAGTATGTTTGTTGCTTGTATAATTCAGCTTAGTAATATAATTCATAGCAACAGTGATGCAGTCCTCCTATTGAAACGGAGTTGTTGGTGTGAAGGATTTCACAATACCGTTTATTGTTTATTTAGTCCTTACGTTACCAAATTAATTTGACGGACATGCCAAGGGTAAACTGATCTTTTCATTGTGTCGTTGCTTCTCTTTTAGTATTTTGTGATTCATGATGCTCTTATACATTTATTTTTAATGAGTATATTACAGTAAGCTAATAGCTGATGGTACATGCCATTATCTCATTGATTTTCACCTAGGTACTTTTTATTCTTGGATGCATTATTATTGCGTCATTGTATACAATTATTGCTGCTTCATTGAATTTGATCTAACTACAGTATATCATTCCTTCCTATGCTTAGACTTTGAAAGATAAAGTTTTGTGATTGCGCGTATCATACATTTAGAGGTTTTGATAGACTAGTTTATGACTTTAGTTTTGATTCAAAAGCACTAGTTCTCACGCAATTTAAAGGTTAGGCGTTTTTAGAATTTGGTTATTAATTAGTAGCCGTAGTTTACGTAGAAATTAGTTCAGTTAGTTTAGTATGATGCAACCTAGTTTTGGTTCAGTAAGATTTTAGTAAGTTGTAGCTCGTAGCCTAGTTTCAGTTGGTCAACTTTTCACTTTATGTGGTTCAGTTAGATTTGTAGTCTATAACATAGCTTATTTCGGTAAAGATTTCAGTTAGATTAATAGCATGTAACCTAGTTTTAATTGGTAAAGATTTTATTGAGTTAGCATTCTGAGACCTGGAGTTTCGTTCGCTAACGATCTTAGTTAGAAAAAATTCATTAATTTAGCATAGTTTGTTAGGTAAAGGTTGCTATGGGACAGAATTTTTTCTGCAAATTTTTAATCAATATCTTAATGAAGTTTTTGTTTTTTTTTTTGGAAGTTTTATCACTGTAATAGTTGTAATTTTGACCTTGCTAAGCCTAACTGATGAGCCTTCAAATTAGACGAAACAGCTGTCCCAGGAATGCAACTGGTAATTTTTTTTGTCTGTTTTTAGTAATGTCTTCTGTGAATTTTGATGTTTGTTCAATTGCTTTCGTAATGTACCTTTTAAAAGGTGTACCCTTTTCAATTTTTGTTTTGATAATTCATATTCATTGCAAAATACTATAAAACAATAGCAAAATGTGTCCAAAAACTTAGATGCTCCAGTTATGCTTTCAATTTCATTCGTTGCATAAAGGTTTTCATACTATTGCTAGGTTTGTGGTAGTTTATGTCGCAAAACTATCAGTTTTCAATATACCGTATTGCTTTAAATTGGCACAAAATCTTCTTTGACTCCTGCACTGCGCTTAATGCAATTTTCAATTTTCAGGCAGTCTTGTTTCAATAGAATCGTTTAACTATTGTTTTTGTTTAATTACACTCACATAAAAGTTCTGCATGTAAAGTCAAAAAGCTGGGTAAGTCTTAATTAGTTGAAAGCACTACTGCCAAGGGCTTAAGCCTTTGAATGAAATTTTAAAACCATAGATATTTTAGACGCGGCGATGTCCATCAATATTACAAAATTTTATTTTCATTTAATTTATCAGTTTTTGCTAATGATAGGCAACATATCTATTTCCAAAACGTCAATAGAACTGACTTTAATCATTGCAGTAATTCTACATAACGGTGCTAGTACTGGTTGGAGATTTCGAAGAGCGCCAGCTGCTGTAGATGAGTTACGAATTACCACTTTTGAATGTAAATTATGAACATATTTTTAGTCAACTTTTCTGAAGGATCCGTATTAGCTTACAATCGTTTCAAGCAATTTCCTACTATACTTCGCCATCGGAGGATAGGTAAGCAGTGTTCTTGCTTTTACTGTAAAACTTTAATTTTTGTCCACGTTCTCTTCCTTCTTAATCAAGCATTTAAAACTTGGTTTGATTTAATTTCCCATTTCTGAAGATTTTAAAGCCAGATACTAAAATTTTCAAGCATAAAAAAATGTTAAAGTCGCATTTTCGCTTGATTTAGTAAAAAAAAAGCGTCAAAAACCAGGCACAGGCCCGGTGCCAGGATAGCGTAACTGGGGGAGCATAAATAAATTTAGGGGGGGCATGAAAAATTCATTTCTTTGAACTCGAGAGAGTGAACGAAAAGAAATAGATGTTCAACGCGAAATTGAACCAAATCTGGGGTATACGAGCAAAAAAAAGGGTCTTCATCTAAAAAAATACGCGAGTTCCTAAAAATCCTGGTCTTTATTTCAAAAAACGTGCGAATTTCCACCACTTCTGACAGGCGCGTAGCCAGAAATTCGCAATGGGGGGGCTGTTTTGGGGGACTGGGGTGAAGCCCCCAGCGCTTGAAAATCTTGCATTTTTTTGCAAAAAGAACTTAATTTTAGAGCTATTTTAATAAAAAATAGTGCTTTTAAAAAGGTGGCATAGAAACTGGCAGCGCAACATGATTCAGCTGGTTGCATTAATGGGCTATATGGGAAGTGGCTAATGGGTTATGTTTCAAAAGATGCTTCAGATCATTTTTTGGTCAATTTCAGCGCAAAAACAGTCTCAAAAGAGCTAAAAACGTGGTATTTTTCTTATTCTGCGTTTTGGTTGACAGGCCAATGGGGGGCTATAGCCTCCCCCGCCCCCCCCCCCCCGGCCACGCTACTGACTTCTGAGGTGTAGACAAAAAAAAAAACAAAAACATACAATATACACGAATTTTCATGAATTCTGGGGTGAAGCCACAAAAACAAACGGTAGGCTTATTTATTGAAAAATCTACGAAAAAACAGTTCTTGCTCACGAATTCTGGATTGGTAACCAGTATTTTGAAAGTCTCAGGCCTCGAATTGCACACCAATCGCACCGAGCCTGTTAATTTCTTCGGAGCACAATCCTCGCTTGGGAGGGCGCAATTCTCGTTTGGGGGGTTACAAGCAGTGATTTTAGGGGGCACGGCCCCGGAATGCCCCACGTAGCGCCGGGCCTGACCAGGCAAGATAGATCGTTCATGCATATGAACCAGGCACTGCTCCTGTCTAGCCACACCAACGTAGAGCACCCCCTTTTGGGTTCTGTTTGCCAATCTTTCGTCAGGCTAGGCCACCACACCCGTTAAACTGCTTGGCCCCAATTGGAAATAACTAAATAAGCATGAAGTGTCTTTCCCGAGGTCACAACGACGCATTGCCAGTTCGGGAATTGAACCCGGAGCCAGCAACTTTCCAGCATTTGTCGAACGGTCTTAAGTAGCTTTATATCAAAGCGCCGGTTTAGCAATCCAAGAGTTTTTGACTTGGGTTCTTTCACTAAACTATTTTTATTCGTTTAATTCTCTACTTGCTTTTTTTCAGTAGTCCTCTTCCTCTGCTATCATGCACTTTAAACTTTAAAGCCTCTATACTACAATGTTTTTATTTTCTCTCTTCAAAACATGACCCTGTCAGTGCATTATAACTGTATGGCTTCGTCATCGTGTCTAAATACTCCTGTACACGCAACATGTCTATCAACTCTTAAGTGTTTCTTCAATCTATATTAGCCTCACCCCACACATCGCTCTTCTTGTTCTTCTCAAAATCCCCATTCTTTTTTTTCAACACAATGTATAACTTCAATGCAACACGACTCAAGATTCAATCTAACGTTTTTCCACCATCTGATTCACTTTGTCTTTTCAAGAATTGATTTATATTCGTTTGCTTTCAAACGCCTTTTTCCCATTCGTCAACATTTTCTCTCAACTGTTTTTTGTTTCACAAATTGATACCAGATCTTCCGCATAAACAATTTGCTTCAACCAGCCTTTTATTGCATTTTTTCTAACTAGACACGCCACCGCTGTAAACACCAACAGTGGTTGTACAGATCCTTGGTATTCATCGATTTTCACAGAAATTTCTTCTCACCGTAAATCTACCAATTAGTATTTTTTTTGTGGAGAAATCGACTGCTACTGAAAAGCTATTCCCGGATTCGGTTCTTGGTTGAGTCAAACCAAGAGCTGGAAAAATATAGGTATTTACTGCTTTCCTGTTTGACGTTCAGCACTAAAAACAACATTGCACTGTATAGCCTTCAGTGTAAGTGGCTGTCAGAAGGTGAATATCAGCTTCACCGGAATTCACGTCTTGGCCAAAGTAAAGTGCTAAATAAAAATGAAATTTAGTTAAACAATGGTTTATAGATGAATGTCATTTGTATACGTGTCGGTTTGGATTTAATTGTGGATGCAGAAACTATCCGTATTTTTTGCACCAAATAAATGGAAGTTGCATTGAAACCGCTTGGGTATGCGACGGATATTCTGATTGCGCCGACGGTTCTGACGAAATTGATTGCTATTGCGCCGAGGATGAATTTCAATGCAGTCATTGCAATCGTGATGGGAATTGCTTTTATAGTCGATCATTCTTTTGCATTCCAAATTCAAAAGTTAACGATTCAACACCTGACTGTGCTTTGGAAAATGATGAATAAGGAAAGTCGGAGCGTAAGTGAACAATTATTACTGTAACACATAAGGAAAGTTTCACTGATCATGTGTAATTGTGTATTACGCGCAAAGAAAACGTCTGTTACAGTATTTTTCACTATGCAAATACAAAAAATATCTAAAAAATGCATGCAACCAAATAACAGGCGTAAATTAGCAAGATCGCTAAAAAAGGGCTAAGAAAGCACTGAAATCAAATCCAGAAAGGCGAACAACTAAATTAGACAATTACCAGTCTAGCTAGTCACAGTCTTGAATTTTTTTATTTCTTAAGGAATTTTTACATTCGTTAAAGTTCAATCAACATGGCTGACCTGATTTCACGACAACGACCACTTATTATGTCCCGAACTTCCACGGTACCTAACGTTTTAGCGCAACCATTTTGCGTCTTTGCTTTGACGTTTTTGTCGTTGCGGGTAATTTCTCCTCAGTTCATTCAGCTGCGTAACAAATCTCCTCATTTCAATACAAATGAAGTTTGGTATAGTTTTTAAATTGAAATAAAGTTTACTCGAATTCAATTTGCTTTGATTTTGCTACCAATCAGTGATCAAGTGTATAAACATCTGCTACTAAAATGGTAGACTCGGGTTCGATTCCCGGTCGGGTCAAACCAAAGATTACAAAAATTGGTATTCATGTTCAGCATTAAAGTAGACAGTGTTAAACCTTCACCTTGTGTTGTAGACATGTGGGCAGGTAGGCAGCATGATCCGCAAGGTCCGTTCGCTGCTCCCTGGCCAAGGCATCTTGATGAATAAAATGTGATTACAATTTGTTAGCTCGAATCAAACTTGAATTTGTTTGAATATATTTGAGAAAAAAGTGAACTGATGTGTGTAACGTACGATTATACCCGTTGATCAATAAAGCATAATAGTCAGGAAAAACTACTGTCAAAATGGAGTAATTGCCAGAAATGGTTTCTCGACGGTTTTTGGTGTTATTGGGTGTGGAGAATAACACAATAAAAGTCTACCAAAATCCACCCATCCGAAAGTTGTTAAATTGAAGAGGAAAGGGGATTTTAGGATAGTAATAGAAATGAATAATTATTTGCATTACAACAAAGTTACTTACTGTTTGGAAAGAGTCAGCAAAATAATTTTTTGCACAGAGTCATTCTGTAAACTGAAGTTTTTTACAGTAGCAAACTAAAAGTGATAACGTCAAATTTGAGCTAGTGACGTCATTTATAAGCAAAAATGACTTGTTTTGGAAAAAAAATATTGGTTTTCGATTCCAACAAAATCGAAAATTAAAAGAGCTAAAGATCAAAACTGATACATTATTTTTTTTAATGTGGTGTAAGAAAAGTATAACCAAGGGCTGACAAAAAAGTATAATATTATGACTGCAAGAAATCGTAATGATGTTATTTTTGTAAAGTATTAACATTTTTTATGTTCATTGAATAAGTGTTACTTGCTTTAATTGCGGAGCCATTTGAATTTGATATTGAAGTTTAAAACAAACGGTAAGTTGTATTTGTAATTAGGGCAGTTATGGAAGAGACCTTTGACGTCATATGTCGATGGCGCCATAATTCATCAATTTATAGCATTTACAATTCCAAAAAAAAATAGTCATATTCTGTGAATACAACTCTTGAAACTTTTGTTTTGTTTTGTGTGCTGATGAAATAGCTGAAAATTGAAATACTGGTATGCCTTTTGAACTGTTTACATGCACCTTGCATAAGTTTTGTTAACTTTTTTTAGCATTTTCAAAATCACAAACGCAATTTAAAGCATCTAATATCCGGCAAAATCAACCGTTTTAATTTTTTTATGCCATGTATTTTGCGTAACGGAAAAAAGTAAATAATCTCTAGGTTTTCAAACATGTATTGATGATACACTTTGTTTTTCGATTTTAATAACGCAGCAAAGATGACGCCACTATGATGAATTTTATTAACTGTGACGAAAAGTTGTTCTTTTTTCTGTTCAATTTTGATCTTGTAAAAGCAATTGGGACAAGATGTGCTGCAAAATTATACTTTTAACTCATCAGCACTTCAACAATCATTGCTGTAAAAAGTTGAAACAACTTTTGTAGCAATGACATAAACAGCAATACTTAACCACGACATCAATTTAGGGAAGATTGTATAGTATTTAAATGGCCAAATTTTAATCTGTCATTACAGTTACGTGTTTATTGAAGCACTTTCAACGAGCATTGTCATGAAAATAATATTTGAACATCAGTTTCACATCACAATAGAAGTTTGTAATATTGTGCGACCCAAAAATAGCCGCCATGACGTCACAAAAAAAATTTTCTAATAAATTTGCTCTAAGCAACTTTTTTTTTTAATAAGCAATTACAATAGAATGGGTCATACAACAAATTTTTAATTGCAAGTTCTCAAGTTCATATTTGGCTGCGAATTTGAAACAGGTTTTGTTAAGGATATGCAAGTCGCATGTTATGGATGACCACCATGACGTCATGTTTCGTGAAAAACAGAGAAATTAAACCTCCAATGATAATCCACTTTAACAAGTTATTGTGTTTTTGCGGGAGTTCTTAAAAAATTGTGTCATCTATTACTGCTAGCAAATCATCTCTGTAGTAAATTCCAAACTTAAACAACTGTTGTTATTGCAGCATGACTCGCAACAAAGGCGCCATGATGACATATACGGGTAAAAACTTCCATAATTTATTGAGAACAATGTACTGAGAAATTAATGATTAGCTGTAGACAATATCCAGAGTCTTAGAGGCACAATCAACAAATGATTAACAACATAAGACATACTCTCTCGGAATTAACTTTCGCCTTTTATTCATCGTCAGTATAGATATGACTACAAGTACAAACATGAGCGTAGAAAGGCGAAGAATCGCACATTAACCAGATCATAACTGAAAGTTGTTTTTTTTTCACAATATTACAATAGATACTCTAGTTTAATTCAAAATATTTTCCAATAGCATGTCTTAGAGAGCTGTTTTGCCCAACCTCAGAGCTCTTCAGTAAGGCTAACAAGACCAAAAGGACAAATATAACCAGTGATAAAAATCTTCAAAACGTACATCTTTACCAATTTGTCAATCAATGAATAAATCTTTACCGATTATGTTTATATAACATAAATCTTTACTCATCAATTATGGCGAAATTAAGTAAATCTTAACTGAGAAATCTTTACTCAATGAAACTAAAGGCTATTAATTAAATCTTTACCAAATGAAACTATATGCTATAGATCAAATCTTCACCGACTAATGCACAGATCTTACCTTACATCTCTCAGAAGAACGATAGGCTAGCTACCCACCTACTCTCCTCATAGCTCACCTTAAATGGCTACGTTTCTATTAGGTTGAAAGGCTCAAAGCTAGTTCCAAAGGCTAAACAATCTTTAGAAATGAAACGCTATCAATACTTTTTACTCTCCTAGTCTCTTCGCAACTTGCCTAAAATGGCTCTACGTCCCCATCAGTAGGGCCGAGACGGCTCAATACTAGTTTCATTGGGTAACGATTCAGTTAATAGCCTTTAGTTTCATTGGGTAAAGATTTCTCAGTGAAGATTTACTTAATTTCGCCATAATTGATAAGTAAAGATTTATGTTATATAACAGAGCTGGGCAAGTCCGCAAGTTAGTCCGCAAGTCCGCAAATCCGCAATTGCGGACTAACGAAAAAAGTTGCGGACATGCGGACTTGCGGACTTTGGCAGTTTAAATTGCGGACTTGCGGTTGCGGACTATTTTTAATTTTAGTTCGCAATTCCGCAAGTTTTATACAAATATTGAAATTTCTTACTATTTTCGTAAAATATTCATGTTTTTACCCAGTCAAACATGAGAAATCAATTTAATTTTTTTGAGTTCAAGTTCGGCAAAAATATCAAGTTATTCGAGTTCAGGCTGACATAAATACTAGGTCTGCTTTCCGACTTAATCGCTTTCTTTTTGTTGACATGCTGTTTGGTAACGTGAGAAGCGAATACATGCCGCGTTCTCATCTTTTATGCAAATAGTTGGTTGATTTTTTAGAACATTTTAGAAGCCCCTTTTGTGCATGTTTTAAGAATCTTCTAGAACTGTCATTGTGGTAAATTTAACTGTATTGTCTTTAGACCTTTCATCTCATAATCTTTAAGTCTGCAACTAGTGCTCAAATTAGATAGTCTTCGACAGTACGAGTGATATGGTGTCTCAAATTTTCGTAGTTTAGTGTATCAAATTAGATGTGTAGTAAGTTGGTTGCTGATGTTTCTATTTTTACAGTGAGACCTCGAAGCAGTTTTTTAGTAATATAGTCTAGTAAAGTCTAGCATAGTGTTAGTATAATCAATAGCGTAAATTTTGGTCTAGTAAATTTGAGTTAATTGATGTTGATTTGGCTAGCTGATAATTGACTTCTTGTTTTGCCGTGCTTCTTTGGATAAATCAAATTTTTGGTTTTCCGTGAGGAATAACATTGTTATATTTATATCCAAAGTGTGGTACGACTGCAGAAATATGAAGGATACGGCGCGCGGCGAGACAGGCTATTACAAGCGGGTCTAACTTGATTCAAATTGGAGTCAACACTGTTTTCTCGAGTTCGGCAAAACAACCGACTTTTTTTGGGTTTAAGTTTGACTTTGCAGCCCCGGTTCAAACTATGGCTTTGTTGTTTTTTACCGTAAGTTTACAAAATTTGCCAATGAGATATCATTTTTTGTACTGGTAGCCAGTGCCGTCGCTGCGGTGAGGCAAGGGGCGCCGTCCCTCCAAACGACTGCTTGTGCCCCCCCCATTTTAGTTCATTCAGAATGCTTTTTGGAGCATCGCGTAACGACAAGACAACAGGCAATAATGGACAAAGGAATAATAATTTTCAAACACGATTCTCGTTTGAAGTTTTCTCGATTGTTTGCAAAATTGCTGGCCACCAACTGCTGCACATAAATTTGACCCAATAATCCATCTTAGTAACAAGCCTTTACGGATGTGTCGTGGAATAGGGATGTATGCCTACAGAAGCGTTACCGGTATTTCGTTGGTGATAATAACCTGAAACAATACGTAAAAACATTTCTTTAAAAGACCTGCTGTTTTTTTTAGAGCACATTCAAGATTTATTTTAGTTCGCAGTCAGTGGCGCAATTCGGGGAAAGAGGCTAAGGGATCATTAACCCTCTTTGACCAAGTCATTTAGAAAATATAACCAAAAAAAGAATAAGCGTTTAAACGTGTTTTTGACTTGACCTAATGTATATGAGGACTCAAGAGGCTAGACAATTTAAGTCGTTCAATGACTTCTGAATTTTAGCAATTTACTGTAATTATTGGTATGGTTTTAAAACGTGCGAAATGTGATTCAAATGGCGTTAAAATCGCTATTTTTGCCGCAAAATCGCGAAAATCACCCACCAGCTGAGCCCACTCTGTAACACGCTTGAGTAGCAACGGTTTGTTCAGCACGGGACCTAAATTAGACAATTTTTGTGCAAAAAACATTTACTTTTGCTTCAAGCACCCTCTCTTATACTTAACAAAACCCTGGTTGCGCTTCTGGTTGCATTCACTCCTGCAGACAGATTTTTCAAGCGATTATACCGGCCGCATGCGAAACGAGCTAATAAACGTTGCCGGGCTTATATGTATCTTTTTTCAAAGTGAATACAAAATTGTAGCTTTAAAATATCAGTTTTTATGTGCAAAAGTTCAGTCCATTTTCGGCTAGGACCCTCTCACCTCCTTTGGTCTGGCGATGGCACTGCTGGTAGGGTGTACTTATCTCATTCCTAGAGTATTTATTGAAACTAGGGACTAAAAATTTAGTAATACGATTGGTGATAAGAATGTTTTTTACCTTCTACTGCCTTTGCCTTTTCCTGCCTCGAAAAAAATTGTTTTCTTAGAATGTATTGTTGCAAGCGGAAATGCGGATTGTGCTTTGCTATTTGATGGCTTCTCACTGTAATTCAATGGCTTTCAATGTCCAAATCCCTAGCTTCATTGTAGCATTTTTGAGGGTTCGCCGGAGGGTTGTGCATTATACTTCCACGCAGTTTAGGCATTTACTGTATAAGCAGAAGCGCAACCAGGAGGTCTGGGGGCTAAAAACCCTTAGCCAAGTCACTTAAAAACTTTAACCAAAATTACAAGCGTTTGAATCTGTTTTGAGTTGGACCTGAAAGTAAGAGGGGCTAGGCTATTCAATTCTTAAGTTTGCCATCCGAAAAAGCAGCTCAATGACAAGTCATGTTGCGGTACATTTACCACAATCAACGATTGTGAGTAATTTCTTCTATTGCATGGAATGTATTCACCATACGTTTGCTATACTTCCCACAAGTCACAACTTTTGACTTGTTTTTACCAATCAACTCTGAGCAGTTCACTTCGGGACGTGGTTGATTGCAAAACTTTTTCACTCGGTTCATAAAAAGTTGCGGACTTGCAGTGCGGACTTCAAATATTACGAAGTTGCGGACTTGCGGTTGCGGACTTCAAAAATTACAAAGTTGCGGACTTGCGGTTGCGGACTTCAAAAATTACAAAGTTGTGGACTTGCGGTTGCGGACTTCAAGAATTAGGAAGTTGCGGACTTGCGGTTGCGGATTCAAGAATCTCGAAAAGTCGTTGCGGACTTGCGGTTGCGGACTAAGCTTTCAAACGTCCAATTGCGGACTTGCGGTTGCGGATTAAGAAAATTGAAATTCGGTTGCGGATTTGCGGACTGCGGACTTAAAAAAAAACTTGCGGTGCCCAGCACTGTTATATAAACCTAATCGGTAAAGATTTATTTATTAATTGACAAATTGGTAAAGATGTATGTTTTGAAGATTTTTATCACTGGTTATATTTGTCCTTTTGGTCTTGTTAGCGTTACTGAAGAGCTCTGAGGTTGGGCAAAACAGCTCTCTAAGACATGCTATTGGAAAATATTTTGAATTAAACTAGAGTATCTATTGTAATATTGTGAAAAAAAACAACTTTTAGTTATGATCTGGTTAATGTGCGATTCTTCGCCTTTCTACGCTCATGTTTGTACTTGTAGTCATATCTATACTAACGATGAATAAAAGACGAAAGTCAATTCCGAGAGAGTATGTCTTATGTTGTTAATCATTTGTTGATTGTGCCTCTAAGACTTTGGATAGGTGCTGTCTATAGTTTATCATTATAAAATTATTTACAAATTTTTTGAATTCAATTTCTTTTTTCGTACTTGAGAGGTTTCAAAGGTTCTGTTGCATATTCCAGCTTGCAAATACAAAAAATGTTTGCATAACCAAAATTAAAACACTTTTTGTTCGGAGTTGTGGTAACGCATTCGTCTCTGGAGCAGAAGGTCTGAGGTTCGAATCTCGGGACGGTCAGATCGACACAGTGTTGCCAACGGATCACCATCTCTGGGACATTTCTTCAAAAGGAGTTGTGTTGCCCGTGCGCAATAACTCGGAGATGGGCCCTGAAAACTCGTCACACGATTCGGCGTAATACAGCAAGTTTAATGAAATATTTGATTTGATAATACGGCTTTGAAAACAGCTCCCATGGCGTCAAACTTTGTAAAATGTTCAAAAAAAAAGGATAAAACATTTTGTCATCCCTAACTAATGGCTTTGCTAAAAAATATTTCGACCATATTTTGTCACCTAATGCTGCTTGTTTATCTATTGTAAATTTAAAACAAGAGTTGGTATGGCGGAATAACCGGTAAAATATCCAGCATTACTTCACGTTTTCGAATTTTTTTCGAAAAATGGTATCACGTTGGGGTGTCATATTATATAGTGTTGTTCTGATGACACCATTATGGACAAAATATGCCTATTCAGATTTTAAGCAAATCAACAACCCAGAGTATCATAAATTTGAAACAGTTTGTATTACGATGATGAAGAAAATTAGCAGCCATGACGACGACGTCATATTTAAATCCTTGAAAAATAATCAAAATTTGCTGGTTCATTTATTGATACAAAAGCACTTAATTTGGACTAGCTTTTAAAAAATCAAGTCCTTATTGCTTTGCAAATTTAAAATGTTAAGATTTATTGCAATAATGCCACTCGTAAAATGGAGGCCTTAAGCCATGCGTTAAAGATTTGTTTTAAAGTTTAAAATTTTGCGATTTGCTTTACAAAACAAAGCACTCTAAAGCAGGCTGTGCCATACATTAGTGCGTGCAAACCGAAACACTAGCTATGTTATGCAACCGCCATGACGTCGTGTGCATAAAGCAATGTAAAAACCGATGATATGCGCGTCGAATTATGTAAACAGAAAATCTGTATTTTCCTACACAAATTATTTGACATCATGGCGCTTAAATGCATTAAAAGTTGAGCAAACATAATTAATTATTCAAGGCATCAGGAAAAATGACATCATAATTGCGTCCAAAAATTTTCTTAAGTCACCGATGCAACTTAACTCATAAATTAACTCCAATTATAAAAAACAACAGCAAAATAAGCAAAGTTATCAAATAAGCAATTTAAAACTTTAACGTATTGCAAAACTTACATCATAGGGACGTCAATGGACCAAAATTTCGTAGTGAGATTACCTAGCCGGAAATTTTAAGCTACGCTGAACATCACCATTTGTGTGAAGATATTTGTTTCTCAGCACCGTAACGCGCTCTCTGATCAGACCAGAAAGGCACATAACAAAAGAATTTTGACGTTATTGCGTCATTAACAAAAACTGACACGTCATCAATTTACGGTGAATAACTTCTGACATATGAGTAGACATTTTACATAAGTAACGAAAAACATTTGCGTAGCTTTGGTGTCCTGAAAGTGAAGAAGAAATGCGATATCACCATCTTTAATGTTGCCCTCAATTTATATAATTATTTTTAGTTCTTACAGCAAGCACATTGAGTTTTTTGCTAAAATTTTGCCTGGTGCTGTCACATTGTGTTTTGAATAAACTCAAAATTTATTTAATCTCCGAACTCTTTTAATTTTTGCTTTTATTTGAGTTTGAGCACCATTATTTTACCTTAAAGCAATATCTTTTTAGCTCATAAGTGACATCATAAGCTAAAACGTGACGTCATCATTTCTATTTTACTATTTTCGAAAATTTAAGAATATAAACTCACTCCATGCCAAAAATTATTCTTCTAGTCTTTCACAAAGAGCCGTCATGTTATTGGTCATATTTTCGACCACTATCTATTTTCGGGAAAGCCCCCTTTTTAACACCAAATTTTTCGACTTTTTGATGGGTAGATTTTGGTAGACTTTTTGTATGGTATTCTCCACATCACAGAGCACTAAAAATCGTTGCAAAATCATTTCTTGCAATTTTTCCAGTTTGAGCCTTCTTTTAGCGTAGATTTTCTCGACTATAAGGTAGTGTACTTACAACATGTACAACCATATACTCTTCTCAATTCATTTCAGTTTTCACGAGTCAAGATGTCTAGACAAACTTTGAATATGTTTTGGCAGAGATCGTGTTTGCAATGAAAGCCAGCGTTGTGATGGAATACCAGAATGTTATTGGTTGATACCGGACGACGAGGAAAATTGCACAGTTTGCTCACATAATAAGCCTTTAAGATGTGACTGCAATAAGGAAGGAAACTACAGCTGTGAATGGAATGGAGAGGATAACTTGTCTTCATGCTTCCATTACATAGGTAGAAAATACTGTAGAATTACAATAAAGAGGTGTTTTTGATTTTGCATGTAATTACTGATGAAGGCGCATCGCGTCCACGTGGAGATAATGGGTTCAAATGTTATTGCATCACAAAAGAACATGTGCTATAGTCTAACAGTCCAAAACTAAAGGCAACTTAGCTTACTTGAACAAGCAGTTCTTTAATATTCATTCATGATCAATTTGCAGAGAGATGCGACAGAACAGCAAATTGTATCGATTCGTCGGATGAGTTTCGCTGTCCATGTGAAGATGATGAGTTCACATGTAATTGCATCACAGAAGGCACATGCGCTTCATTCGATGGATGCATCAAGCTAAACGACACTCTGAATGGATTTTATCGCTGCCCGAATGCAAGGGTCCCTGTCGCCAGTTTTGGCAGAATTAACATACACACGATAAAACGTATTTCAGAGTGTGAGGATATAGGATATCCTACGTGTGATAATTCTACTTGTTTTAATGCTACTATTTCAAATTGTATTGGTCTGAATTGTTCTACACCACGTATAGTTTGTACGTCGCATTGTGAGGAAAAAGATTATTGTGAAGGAGTTTTTCAATGTCCAAATAATCAGCTAATTTTGCTTTCGCAGTTTTGCGATGGAATCATTGATTGCGAGGATGGTAGTGATGAAGTTTCTAACCAACCAGGTTTTAAATGTGGTAGGTGTGTTTTGCCACAAACCAATTTATACGATGACTACGGGCATTGTGACGACGAATCCGATTTATGCTTCAACAATAACGATGTTTGTTTTGAATGTTTCGATAAGCGTTTGTTAATTTCGTCAAGTCAGGTTTGTGATGGTGTGAGGGATTGTTATGATATGTCTGATGAGTGTCTTTGTGAAGCGTATTTTGGGTCTGATGAATGCGAAAGCATGTTTGAACCGATGAGCTTGCAATGCTTTGATAACAAGCAGTTAAAATCGACAAATAGTTTCTTTGATGGAAATGGTCGTAATAGTCTAGGCGGTTTCCGTCATCTATTCAAAACATGTCGAGCAAAGTTTGATACAACTGTAGCAGCCATTTGCGATGAAAGACCAGAGTGCCGAGATTTCAGTGATGAATGTACGGTCGATTGTTCAAATCCACCAAAATTTTGCAACGATTCCTGTCATTCCTACTTTTTAATGGGTGATCGTTACTGCGACGGTGTGGAAGATCCAGCTTGGAGATTCATCAACAGTTCAGATCGCCCTCGAGGATTTGATGAAATGTTTTGCTCGAAGCGTTTTAGATGCAATGCTACTGGGAAAATCAGCATTGATGTTCTCCAGGTCTGCGATGGAACACCAGACTGTGACGACGGATCGGATGAAAGTGACTGCCCTGGCAATTCGAATCGCCAAAGCATCTTTTCATCTGAAACTGAAATGATAGTTGAACCGGCTATCAAATCGGCGTTCTGGATCATTGGGTTTTTGGTGTTATTTGGAAACATTTACGTCATCATCAGTGCATTTAAGTTTCTCAAAGAGACAAAGTCGCTTGATGGTATAGGATTTCAACATGTTATCATTTTGAGTATTTCAATCGCCGATCTTTTAATGGGAATCTATTTGCTCATAATTGCTGTTTATAGCGCAGTGTTTTCCGAAATGTACGGTGAGGTAGATCGTGAATGGAGATCAGGTTTGAGTTGTTCAATAATTGGCAGCCTTGCAGTGTTTTCTAGTGAAACGTCGTGTTTCCTTTTAGTAATTTTGACAGCGTTTAGGTTAAAGAATATAACTAATCCAATAGGGTCTTTGAGTTCGTCTTTACGTCCTTGGATTATTTGCACAATTGCTGCTTGGCTGCTTTCATTTATTCTCAGCATTGTTCCCGTTGTAGCTGTACCATCTCAGTATTTTGTGCATAGTTTTGCATATTCTAGTTTATTTCGAAATGAGACATGGGATGGAAGCAGACTCGAGCAATTTGCGTGCAGATTTGCAGCTTTGAGAAACCAAACAATTGAGTATGAGGGTAGTGAATTTCAGTCTGCTAGGAACTATATTCAAATCAGTTTACCTGCCAATACGTATGTTAATTTGTTTGGTTATTATGGAGAAACGAGTATCTGTATGCCTAAATTGTACCTTCTACATGGTGATAATTCATGGGAATACACTATTGCAATAATCACAATCAACTTTATATGTTTTGTTTTCATTGCTTTGGGATATTTTTTGATTTTCAAACATTCAATAAATTCATCAAAAAATTTTCAAAGTAATCAAGCAAAAAAGTCTAATAAGCAAGCTACCAGAATGCAGAAACGTATTGCTCGTATCATTGCAACCGATTTTTGCTGTTGGATTCCGATTTGCATCATGGCATATGTGAGACTTGGGTATGAATTTGAAGACGTCATCGCATACCAGATCACAGCTGTATTGCTGCTTCCAATAAACAGTGCATTGAATCCATTCCTGTTTACTCTCTTCCGGACAAGCTGTTTAGTTTGTGTAGTAGTGGATGGCAATTATTGCAAAAATCTTAACAACCTGAAAATTGTTTCAGCATATATCTACGTTCTTCTGTAATGCTAATCAAGAGTGTTTTAAGCTTATAAGGAATGATTTTTTCGTGGGACAATTTTAAGTTGAGATGAGTAAAATGAAATCGAGAATAATTAATTCGTTCTTGCATCTTTAATTTACATCGTCATGGAGATTAGGTGTTTATGTGTTTGGTTTGGGGTTATAATTTTGCAGTAAGAATTTGAATTCAAGTTCAAGTTGAAACAAAATCTGATAAATATGTATGTATTGCATAAATATGTTTTGATGAAATAAAGCTTTGAAAATAGATTTTTATTTTTGCAGTTAAGTTGCTGATCGTAAAAATGCCAACTCTCTGTGTACGACAGCTTATCGATAAAGATATACTGAAACATTAATTAAATAAAGATCAAACCAATTGTGAATATTGCTGTCTTAAGAAACTGTCTAAAATTGGCGGACCGATCTATTTTATTTTTAAGTTGTGTTTTTCTTATTGTTTTGATGAAGTCAGAAAGATCTTACATGGAATTATGTTGAAGTAAAAATTGTTCTTCATTTTGTGATTTCTAGGTAAGATTAAAAGCAGTTAAGTTCTAATAACACGGCTGGGTTTGAAAAGCGAAAGCATTTTAAGTTTTTCCAAGTTTAGTTTTTTAAAATTTATTGACTGTTAAGATGGGAACTACACTCGTCTTTTTGTCGTTTTGTTCAGTTTCTGGTTGTCAAATCTGTTGTGAAAACTTAGTTGGTTGGTGGTACAGAATCATTTGGATTCTGGAATGATTGTTTGAATTGCTTATACGAGCAGCGTTTCTATGTGTGTCAAAAGTATGCTTGTTATTAGATGGGCGCACTAGAGTGACCATATTATGCACTCACCAACTTGTTAAAGCATTTGAGTGTTGTTTTCAAGCTAATTCACGTTATCGCTAATAGAAACATTTCAAAAATTTTTGCACTTCAAGTCATTTTTAATATACATTATAGTATTATATTAGCCATTCTTGTAGAATTCTTTGATCAGTGATTTCTATCTATAACTATGTGATACTCGTATACTGTATTTTATTATTGATGAGTGTAGTTTGAATTCAACCGATTCAAACAAGTACTCAAAAGCGTAGGCCAAAGCGAATATCATCACACAGTACACGTCAAAAATTTGAATAAGAAACCCTTGATGATCCTAATTACGGGTAAAACAGACTTTAAGGTTTTACATTTATAGTTTTTGAAGCGTACTGTGTTATAGTATTTTGTTATAGCGCCAAAATTTTGTTTTGTTTTTGAGCTTTCTGTGTTGACGATGAGTTGTTTTTAGACGTATTTCTAATCTGCATTTCTGTACGTATCATTTGTTTGTTACTTTGCTTGCTTTTTGTTTATACTTGTAAACGATGAACTGTTATAGAAATTTTATTCATTGTGCTGATCCATCTTTCGACTTTATCGTTGTTGGTGTTGGTTATGGCGTTGATGTTTTGTGCCGTTTATACCTGATGATGGATGTTTCTAACAAAAAATTTTTTTAACTTTATGTCGTTGAAAAATGGAGGCGAAACATATGTTGATGAATTCGATTAATCCCGGATTTGAGACTGACTTTTAAAGTAATTGTGAATGGACCTACTACTAACCTCAATAGTTGTCAAAACGATCACCTCTTTTGCTATGTAAACGTGCGTGATTATTTCGTATTAATTAAATAGTGATGTCATATTCAGGAATCTCTATTGTGCTAAATGTTTATTTCTTTAGTTTTTCGCTTCATGACAGGTGCCACACAAAATAAGTTATTTTGCGCTATATTATGTAAAGAGCTGCATCAAATCGAGTAATCACTTCAAATCTCAACATCTCAATGCATTGCAGCTGCTGCGAAGCGCTTGTTTGTTTGATTGTCCAGTTCACGAGCTCCAAGAGGCTTTTGATAGAGAACATCCATTGTGTGCAATAAAAAGGCGGGCAGGTTGCAGATTGACTTGAAAGCCGAAAGATCTTTTCGTTGTCTTCTGATTAACGCAACTTGACAATTACATTTATCGTGTTTGATTGGTTTTATCTTTATCTCTCTGTCACAAGAAAGTCATGCTGGTGCTATTCTATGAACAAATCCACAATTCCACACTCGAGTAGAGGTGATCAATGACCATGCTTAAAGATTTCGAGTTGTTTGCTTCCGAGTTTGCTCAAAACTATCAAGAAGAAATATTGCAAAGCACCTTATCCAAGGGCGGACACAATTAGTGATCAGAAGAAAAGTTGAACGCAACTACTGAGATTAGGGTCGACTAAGCTTTAGTTCTCTTGTCATGCTGCAACTCAGTTTCTTTTTAGTTACTTGATTATTTTTGACTGCTGTACATAGGCATAGCCAGAGGGGAGGGGCCCAGGGGGCCCGGACCCCTCCCCCCCGAATTGAAATGCTACCAATGATAAAAATGTCGCAAAAAATATTGTTCTTCCGTCTCAGTTTCTTTTACATCTTCGGGTACAACAGTACACGCGTACAACACTAACCAACAATAATATTGATCCAGAGGCCTGGGCCCCTTTAATTTAATTTTTGCCAACTAATTTAAATAGGGACCTAGAATAATATTTAAATGGCCTCCAATTTAAATGGGCCCCCAACAATAATATTGATCCAGAGACCCGGGCCCCTTCAATTTAATTTTTGCCAACCAATTTAAATGGGCCCCTTACAATAATATTTAAATGACCCCGAATTCAAAAGGGCCCGCAAGAATAATATTGATCCAGGGGGATCGGCCCCTTCAATGTAATGTTTGCCAATTAATTTAAACGTATAACCCGAGAGAAATTAAGGTTTTTTATCCTAAAAGTTGCTAACTGAGGCCCTCATCTAACCTATTTTTGAACGTAATGCATAAATAACGTGTGACAGATTTAACATTTAGCACAGTGCCAGGGGCCCCCCGCTCAGATAAAACTTTTTTTGGTCTTCATCTGTATTTGGTAGGAAAATATTGCAAAAATCCCAAAGTGCCTGGGTCCCAACTCAATGTAAATCCGGTCCAGGCAATAACATGGTTTGTAGGCGTAACTATCTATGGTACATATTTGAATAACAATTTACCTCCACCTCGCCAGTTTATATGCAACAAAATACTTTTGAAAAAAACTAGCTACAGTAAGAGGAATGCTCATTGAACAAATTTTTGAATTGAGAGGGCCTGGGGCCCCCTGGCCGTATATGCATTCCTATAAATGGTTGCTTTTATGACAAAATAGTAATCTTTAAGGAAAATATTCGACTGGATTGTTATTTACAGCTAAAATATTGCAGGAGGCAATGTACTTTACTCCCCCTACCTGGGCCAAATCTCGAACAAAATTTAACCCCAAAGAGCAAGATTTTAAACATGTTTTTGATTTAAATTGTAAGCAAAAGGAGGACGGAACAACTTAATTTTTTCAATTGGCTTTTAAATGTTGAAAATCTAGTTTTTCGAAAAGGTTCTGAATACGTGAGAAATATGATCCAATGGGATTAAAATAGTTTTTTTTCTAAAACATTACAAAAAATCGCCCAGCGGCTAGGGTCTTCGCCAGGGCTGCAACTAAGGGGGGGAAGGGGTTTCACGCCCCTCAAACAAAAATTTCGTCCCCCCTAGACCCCAAAGCGACAATAGGAGAAAATATTGGTAAGTAGCCAATTGCAAGGCTGTTGATTAACGATTTGAACTGATGCAAAATATTGCGTTTCGCCAAACTTTTGTAATCGACAGGCTACATTGATCGTGATGGCACTCGGTATGCATATTGCATAATCGCAATCTTTGCTTGATTTAGCGGAAAGCTACAAATTGTTTAGTAAGGAAAATTTTTGAAGAATATTGCAAAACTTTATTGTGATGCAATCGTAACTATTTTGCAATCGAAAATATGACGTTAGGTGCGGTTGCGGTAGCACGCTGGCATTAGCAATGAGTGTAGGAGGTCGCTTTCACCTTGGCTAAATTGTTGTTTAGTAACTGTTGTACACTGCGTTTTGTTGAGTCATATTTGGCAGTAATGAAGAAGTTTGTCATGAAAAGTAGTAGAGACCCTCATCCCGGTCTGAATTCTGCTTCCTTTAAAGCTACCGCTACTCCTTCCACTTCCTTATCTGCAAATACTTCTGGTGCCCCAGGTTATCTTTATCCTTCTGGCTCCTTCACGTCCAAACTTGAATTTATTCCCGAAGGCAAAAATAACCGCTGCTTTAGTCCCGGATGGTTTCGAACCCATACCCGCACCAACCGATGAATTAAACTCAGCTTCAGAGGTTGCTAAAAGCTTTCTGATTTCTGAAACCAAACTCCCAGAACATAGGCGTACCCAGAGGGGGCAAAGGGCCCGCCCCCACCCCCAATTGAAATGTCACCAATGACAAAAATGTGACAAAAAGGCCTAATGTTTCTTCAGTTTTAATTTCTTTTATCATTTTTCGCTTACAACAGTAATTAACAACAATATTGACAACCAGGACCCCCTCGATTCAGTTTTTGCTTGCCAATTTAAATATATACCTAACCCAGGAGAAATTGAGAGTTTTTGCTCTAAAAGTTCCTATTTCAGGCTTACGTCTAACCTTTTTATGAGCGTAATGCGATAACTAGAGCTGGATTTACCATTATATGGCACTGTACCAGCTATGGGCCCCGCACTCGGATGGTAAGACTTTTTTTTGGTCTTCACCTATATTTGGCCGGAAGATGTTGCGAAAATCACCAAGTGCCAAAGACCCCGCGCAATGTAAATCCGGCCTGGGAAATAACATGGTAAGTAGGCGTAACCATCTATTGTACCATTTTAAAATAACAATCAACCTACATCTCGCCAGTTTTTACGCAACAAAATACTTTTGGAAATGTTTACTGAACAATTTATTTAATTTGAATTGAGGGGTTTGGGTCCCTTGATCGTATTTGTACTCCAGCAATTGTTTTTTTTTATGGCAAAGCAAAAATCTTTGAGGAAAATCTTCGAGTGGATGATTGTTTACTGCTAAAATATTACAAGAGGCAATTGCTTTGCTTTCCCATTCCTGGGCCAAATCGCTTACAAAATTTAATCTCAAAATGCAAGATTTTAAACTCGCATTGAACTTACCTTGTAAGTTAAAGTAAGATTGAACAATTTAATTTTTTCAATTCGCTTTTGAATGTTAAAAATATAGTTCTTTCAAATGGCTCTAAACACATGCAAATTGTGATCCAATGGCATTAAAACAGTTAATTTTCTCAAAAAAATACAAAAAATTGCCCAGCGGCTGGGGACTTCGCCTCTAGACCCCGTCTATAAAACGCTTGAGTTTACTAGTTTGCTCAGCAAGTCTCCCATTTTCCACGTTTACACTTTTTTGGGGGATTTAAGCTCTCTTCCTTTAGCAAAATTCTGGTTATGTGCCAAACACAGTCCACGGCTTCTGATCTTCCAATCTACAATAACTTTGTCCCACAAAAAGTTCTTCATTCGAAAGTTTCTGATGACGTCATTATTTGTGGTTTGCTTCCCTCCCAATCAAAAATCCTGGTTAAGCTTATGGCCCAGCATGATCGTGTTTGTAGAAAAAAGCAGCATTTTTTTGGCTCCCTTTGAAAAAATTTCCCCCCTCCAGAACAATGCTCTAGTTGCGGCACTGGGCTTCACCCCCAGACCCCCATAGCATGAGGCGACTGTACACTTCTTTACTGTATACTTCTTTACTCAGCACACGTCTCCCAATTTAGACATTTTCGCATTTTAGCTATTGGTTTACGCCCTCTCCCTTCAACGGATTCCTAGTTACGTGCAAACACCGGGCCATGGCTTCTGATCTTTCATTCTACGATATCTTTGCCCCCACAAAAAAAGTGGGGGAAATGTTCTTGATAGTCAACTTGGGGTCCCTATAGCTTTGTTCTTTTGACAAGGAACACTCGCTTGGCGTGATGCCTATGCATGATGTCGGTTTGCAAGTTCTGTTCTCCGTCGCTGCATTGCTTAATTTGGTTTTCTCGTTGTTCTTCCGCCTGATGAGTCCCTTGAGCAAGGACAAAACCGGTCGTGGTTGCTCACCTGTGCAATTCCTGTGATGTTGTGATCATGGACATGCCTGTTGATCGACGTTGTTTTTCCTTTTTCATTGATTTGCTATGGTTCCCCGCCCGGAGGTGCGATATCTCTGGTACCCTTGTGGTTTTTGTAGTTCTAAATAAATTTTAGCAAAAGAGCTCACAATCGAGTTAAGTGTACAGCTTTTTTTCAGTTTGTAAAATTTTGGGCAAGGTGAATAACCTTAGGCAAATTTTGGCGCAAATAATTATGTGGCAAAATTGAGGCAAATTCTAAATGTAAGAAAAGTTTCTGCGGTTGCGCCCCGGAAGAAAACTGCGTTTTCTTTTTTTGATAGATACCTGATTTGTTCAAATTTGCTTTTTACGGGGATAAGGGAAGGTAGATTGAAGTGTAAAGCCAAACAATAATTTGAAATAGTATTCTATAATCCCTGAAACCTTGGTGGTTATTAGATATCCCTGTTGATTACAATTTTTTGAACTTTGTAATAAATATTTTGGAAGCGAATACAAACAGTTGCAAGCCTGAGGCATTGGAACCCCTCGCCTACAAATACGTTCTTGTACCACTCCCATTGAACGGCAAATAATAATAATTGGTTCAAATACTGTAAAAAAAAAGAGTCCTTTTCCTGACTCAGCGTGATATTACTGTGTTACTGTGCATTTGCTATCGTTGTGGAGGTCAAGAATAAAAAAGAATGAGTAAATGAATGAAAACTGGGTCAAAACCACTTTTAACCAAACAACGCAATATTCAGTTGGTCTGAAATGCATCTTCTAAGATTTTTCAAAAAGGAATTTTGGAGGGTTTACGTCATAACTTGTTTACGACTGCAGTTGAACATAAATTTCACAATTTTTATCATCATGAATAAAGCCACCTTATCAATAATCGCCTTGTCAAAATGCATTCCGTGTTTTCGATTGGATTGCACTTAAATCACGTTTGTGTGTACATCATACACTATGCACTTACTTATGCGGGCAAAAACAGCGATGGGAAAATTTTCGAATACTCCAGTCTACGTCAATTAACCATATATATTCCGTGCTGATTGCGCGGCAGTTTTATTCAATTTGATTAAAAACAGAATTGCCTTATTTAAAATCGTAAAATTTCTGAACGTTTTGGACTTAGCTACAACCATCATCAGTAAAAATGAAATCTAAGGCAGTAAAAAGTGCAAAAATTGTGTAAACAAGTCTGGATTAGCAGCTTCACTACAACTATGTATAATTGTATATGCAGCGCTATTACAGATTTGCATTGTAGCGAAATCACTTTTATTTGAGACCTGTTTACTCAAGTTTTGTACTGATATTGTTTTAGATTTCATTTTCACTGATGATGGAAGTAGCTAAGTTCGAAACCTTAAAAAATTTTGCAATTTTAAATAAAGCTGTACTGATTTTAAGGAAATAAAACAAAATGCCCCCAAGAAAATGGGGCGTTTCAATGCGCTCTTTTTTGTGGAATAAATTCTAACATGGTAGAATAAACAAAAAAACAAAATTAAAAACTTTTTAACTACGTGGCGTATTATTGTAGTATTTTTATATATTTCTTTGTTTTTATTAGATTGTTTGATCCAAAAATATCTTATACTGCTGTATCATACAGAGGAATTTCTTTGCAGGTTGTTTTTTGTTTATTTACAACGTTGTTTAGTGGCTCTAAACTCAACCCTGCGCTAAAGGAGCACTGACATCTAATTTTAACTTATTTATTGCCAAACAAAACAGAAATGTATTTGAATACCTGAAAATGAAAACGACCCAAGTCCAAAGAAGTAGTTTTTGAGAAAATCGAAAAAAACTTTGTCATTTTTTTCTTTTGGCACCAGAATGTTGATTCTCTTTTGCACAGTCGGTTGAAAGGTACTTTATTGAAACAATAAATGTCCAACGTCACATTACGTCACGTTGACGCCATAATGAAAGGAAAACGTGGTTGTTTTTCACATTAAGCATGTTGGCGCATTACTAACTCTGGTTTGTTTGCTGTTACAATTAACATGCATGCATTGACACGAAAAAAATGCATTCACTATCAAAAGTTTATTTAATCTTGCCACTTTAGCTAGCAATATAATAGTTTACTCCAGATAAAAAAGTTATCACTTGTTGCATAATCCTCTTCCCCGTCGCTGGCAGTGTCTGGTTGGTTTGCTGGAATCTTGTCTATGAAAGCGAAGGTATCTTGTCGAAGATATTTGCACAATCATTTTACATCATCAAGTTTTGCTTTCTTGACGGAAACAAGGCTGTTGTACAATGGTGACGCTGGAAATCTAGGAATTGCATTTGCCTTTAACAAGGAAAAACTTTGGCTGACAAAGCCGGACTTAGCACTTGATACTTTCACACAATACTTGTGAGTTGCAGAGAAACTAAACTGTTTGCATTTGCTCACTTGGTACTTCTCTCCGCAAGAAGCTATTGAAAATTTAAAAAAGGTTTTAGACGAACGTTTGTAATCAAAAATCATGCAACCTGTCACAGAAACACTTAAAAACTTTTGCTTGATCAAGTTCTCCCATTCATGGTAGTTGTGTACCGTATTTTTTTTTCGTTTCATGCGTTCAATAACTCCAAAGACTCAATCGCAAAGCAAAAATGAATGACCACGTGTAGGCAATATACGTTGATCTGCTTAAATGCACCAGTAAGTAAACAAAAATTGAATCATTGTATTATTGTGGTTTCGTCCTCAACACCCATCACAAAAAAGATCCAGGTGCGTAACTGATCGAGGCACATTGGCTTGGATATAGTGATGTAAGCAGCTGATTACTTCATTACAACCACGTTTGGCTTCGCACTCGGGCCAGTTGTACATAAAAGGTGCTCCGTTTTTGCAAGAACAAACACAAAAATTGAAAAACCAGAGTTGTCGTTTGTAAAATATTTTGCCGACCAGCAGCTGGGAAAAGGGAAAATTCTTTTCAAAATCAAAGCATAGAGCTTTCTTGTGTTCTTGCTTTTTGGATTCTTCGGTGCAAACTTTCAGCTGATCGTAAAAACACTGAGCTCTTTTCTTATGCAATAACAGTTGCGACTCCAGTCGTTTCCTAATATTTATGTTTTTTTTGAGACGCGATTTTTACCTTCAGCTCTTCACAGGTTCCACAAACGTCTGTTCTTGGTTGTCCGAAACCATAGTTGAAGTGCTGTTTGAGATAATCATAGTAAAACTTGTATCTTACTGGACAGTCATATTTTTCAGGCTTGACATTATTTTCCATCATTTTCTTAAAAGTATCTGGAAAATACTTTTCTACAAACAGAGTGTACATTTTGCATATGCTCGGCTCTGAATGCAAATATCTTTTCTTCAAGCGCTTCCTTCCGTGGTTTGAAGTTTTGTAAGGAAACGAGATGATGTGTTGGTGAATTTTTGTTTTCAGTTATTCAGTGATTGCCCTCGGTCGAACAATAAGACGTCCCCGATTTTCAGTCGGGGTTTGAGCATTAGCAACAGCTTGCAAAATTCTTCGTATTTGTGTTGTCCCAAGCCCATGCAAGCTTCCATTTGCCTCTCTACACACGATTATTTCCTCGCAACGAATCTCACCTAAACAATGATAATAATGTGACGTAACAGGGTCGACTTAACCTTTTTTTGCTATATACCACCAGAAATATCTAGACCAGCAGATAGCTAAATACTATCGTATTAGACCCTTAGTCAACACTACATGCCCCAAAAAAATAATCTTGTAAGAATCACATTTTATTTCAAATCAGGGCGGTGGCCAGCCTGGTGACAGGGTCGAAGTTAACAGTCTCCCCCCCTGACTAAATCACAACATCAAAGGCAAAATATATTATACAAGTATAAAGGGTTGCACTCTTACCGAATGTGTTTACTACTATTTCGCTTAAAATTGCTTGTTTTTTTTTCCCCCCAGACCTCCACGTGGTATTTATCAAGATGTCAATGGGTGTTTAAACCTTTGAAGTTATAACCGGCATGCCTATACGTCATAAGGATGAAATCGCAGAAAATATACAAAAGTTTTGGTTCCTCTGCATCATCACTGGCCCTCCTTAAGACTCTGGGCTGGCTACTTCCCTGTTTCGAATGCTTGTGAAGCAAGCAGTCTTAATGCTAATCACTAAACACTTACTTTGTAAGAATATTGATTAGATCTTTGTACAGAAGAGGATGTGTTTCTTTTGGGTCGCCGCTGTAAGGCTAATGCCGTTATTTCTCCAGAAAGATACATATCTTGTGCTTTGCTGTCACCTATTTCATTAAAAATTTTTAGGATCACATTTTTGGTTTCATCCGAAAACTTATCCAAGCATTTTAATTTGCACCTAAAAATACTTTTTTTTTATGTTTTAGCTCCAACTTGGAAGTTTGCCAATAAATGTAACTAGATCTCAGTAATTTTATCACTTTCGGCTTCTGCAGGAAAGGCCTTCGACAGTGATTACTCCTTATGATGACATTCTGATGATTTGTCGAATCCCTTCCCTCTCTGATGGCGTCATATACTATTTGAACAGTTTAGTTAACCGTTTTTTTGCTGAGTTGCCTCGGCCAGGAGAATGAATGACCTTTCGGTCTTTGAAGTCATTGCCACCTCTGTCTACCACTCCAAGGTAAATCTTCACACTTACCAATAATGCCGTGTGACAAGAGGGCAGCTGTGAATACCATTTTTTAAAACGGCTTTGGTATGTTTGTACTGAGAATCGAACTCAGCCTATCAGCTTTGAAGGCAGAAATGTTAACCGCTCTACCATCGAGCTGGAGCCCCTGAATAGCTCATAACCAATATTTTGCCTGCTTCAACCATAGCATACCTCAACTCGATTAATACAGTACCTGCATGCGTTTCCAGTTTTTCGCTTTGGAATTTGCTTGTTCAAGCGATTGACAAATGGTTCTCCTTCAGCTTTGGCTCTTTTTCTTTTGTTTGATTTCCACTCCTTTTCATCTCTTTTTCTTTTTCCAAACACTTGTTCTTCACATTCTTGCGTTGATTTTGATCTTGATGCAGTTGCCATTACGTATTATGCGACTTCCTTTCACTAGCCTTCTCTTGCTTCCCGCAAGCACTCTCCTGCAGACTAAAGTTCTGAAAGCACAAAGCCGTGCGTTTGTACGTTAAGCTTGACTGATCATCAAGCTCAAAGCAGTAGGCCTATTTTATTATCATTTTTTAAGGAAAGACCTAAATCAAAATCTACCGCAAATATTTGTCTCATTTCCGAATGACAAAAATACTTTACGCATTCTAAGAAGAGTTTAAATTAAGTTGGAGAAATTGAAGTACCGTTAGCTTTACCCTGCCAGCACGAACAACCCAAATCTAGGAATTATTGTGCCACTGAAACACTTACGTATAAAACATTCATGACTGTCACAAAATTGGGTGAGTATTGAGTATTGAAGAGACAAGGCACATGATCATTGTAGTGCTTGGAACTGCAATGTTAAAGCACGCAAGCTGATGCTAGGTTACTGTAATGGTCTCAGAGCTTGATATGAAAAGCAACCCAAGTCCGTGCAATTGGGTTCTTTTTCAAGTCAGAAATTGTCTTAAATTCAAACTTATCACGACGCAGTTGAAACTTGGGTTGCCTTTTTACTCAGAAAGATGCGTAGCTGGCAATAGAATGCAAATCAACTGAAAACTCATTTTTGAAAAAAAGGTGGACTTGGGTCGTTTTCATTTTCAGTTATTCAATTTTTTTAATTTTCAGGCTGATTTTTAAAATCCTTCAACTTCTACCTTGAAATATAATTGAATTTTTTTCCCCAATTTGTAGCAATCCTGCCATTTATTTTAATAATTTTTGAATCAACCATTAGGTGTCGCTCGTGTGAGCGCTATGATAATGTAAGGAAAGCATAATTGAATGGTTACACGAACGCATAAATGTTATCAACCAAACCAAATCCCAATCTAAACTCTTAAAAAGTAGGTAAAGAATGAAAAATGTGCGACTAAACATATTCTTTATTTTTGTTTTATTCTTTTCAACTTAAAGTTTTTGGAGAAATAGATTAAAATTATTACAAGCATTCTAAAATAATCTTTGAAATCCTACAAATTGCAATAATTTTTTCTGTTGTAGTACTGTATTTTTAAACAAGATAAAAAACACAAGCGTGCATTGCTGTTGTTATGACTAATTCCATATTTTTGTATTTCGACACCATATTTTGCAATACTGAAATTGTTTGTTGTTGTAAGCAACGTGTCGTTTATAAGCAGTTTGTCGGTCATTATATGACTCTTCTATCGTCTGCAAGAATTAGCAACTTTCTACCTAGAATAGAATGACTAATTACACTTTTTGTATTAAAAACGTGAACTTTGTCCATCGTCTTTCAATTAATGATTTTATTCCTCTTGAAAACAGACCAAAAATTTATTATATAACAATGCTTGTTTGCTACAATTGCTGGTGATTTACAAGTGGCGATCAGTTAATGAGGTGATTACAGTAGCTGCGATCAGCTAGGTTAGTCGAAGCGGCGTTTAGGTTTTTGGAGGGTTAAGCGCAGGTATTGTTTTGTAAAACTTACTGTAAAGTGGAATCTATTAAGAGTTCTTACGTTTTCGCATTAAGTTTTTGAATTTCAACAAATTTTTCTGTATTTTTTTTATTGCAAAATTTTTGCAGTCGCAAAAATTTAAGCTTAACTTAATCTGCAAAATTAAAATTTGAAATTGCGATAGGTCTATCATGAGATGAGGTGTTTTTTCATTTTTCTTAGTGGATGGTTACGTGATTATTAGTTTGAATATAGAACTATCGTAATTACAACATTTGACGAATGTGTTACGTAAACTATTGCTATTTACTTCACTAGTTTAAAAATTTCAGGTGCAAAATACATGATATGTCACACAATTAATGTATATTTATTCTAAAGGAAAGTTGTTTGTTTTGAATCAGCAGATTTAACAGGGTTGAGAATGACAAATATTTTGACATTGCTGTTGGTTCCTCCTTTCGAAAAATAAAATTTATTTTTTATTTTAATAATTTTATTTTATAAATTTATTTTTTATTTTGTTTATTTATTAAATCTATTTTATTTTCCAAAATTTATGTTAGTTTTGAATGCTTTAAGCTCGTGGGTGTTTGGTCAACGTTCAGTAGGCAATTGAATAATATCGATTTTTTTTTTACATTGTTTGAAGTAATAGCCCCCTCTTCGAAGCCCTTCATGCGGTGAAAATTCTCTCGTTTATATCATGACTGTTGTGCGTCGGTCATGCTTTGGTTTTACTATATGCAACATCGCATGTCTTATGTAATAAAGTACTCGCACAATGCAGTTAATTTTTGAAACGTTTGAAACGCTTTGCGCTTTGAGAACCACACAAATGCTGGGTCTAAAACTACACCATCAGTAGGAGAGTGTGCTGCTGGCTTTCAAATCCTCTAAACCTCTTAGAGATCGAATGGATATAGCGTCTGCTAATGAAACCGTAGACTCGGGTGCGATTCCTGGTCGGATCAAACCAAAGGCTATAAAACTTGGTATTCACAGCTTCCGTGCTTGACATTCAGTGATTAAAAGGACAGAGTGAAGCCGCTACCGTGTGTGGTAGACACGTTGGCAGGTGGCAGCTTGACTCGAAGATCAAAAGGTTCCTTCGCTGTCTCCTGACCAAGGCAAATTAGTAAATAATAAGTAATTACAATAACAATTTTCTCTTTTTACTAAGGCTTTGCCAGTTTGTTGTATTATTTCTTCACTCATTTATGTACTTTTTATTCATTGCTCTGCGTGGTCTTGTAATGACGTTGCAATAGATTATATTTTGGGAAGTATTTTCGTGCCTCAATTTTCTGTTTTTTTTTTTGACAGCCCTATTAATAAAACGAAATTTCATCAGTTAAAAGTTTTCAAATATTCCCAATCTTTGACTTTTTCAATGTTTTTGTTATTTGCTATTGGTATCGTTTTTAGTCCATGGTCTTTATATTTTGCTTATGGAAATATTAACAATACTGAAGTAATTCTACGTAAGTACCAGAAATTATTTTTAGCTGCTACTGGTAATTGCATTAAAAAAATACTGTTTGATGCAGGATAATATAGAGATTAGAATGCGCAAAGCAAATCAGTTTTCGGCTAAAAGTTTGATGAGCTGTTAGTTAGCACTGCTGGATCGATGATTATGACCTAAAAGTTATGAGCAAGGTGCTTAAAATAGATTTGAATACAAATCTAAACTACCAACAGCTCTGAGAACTTTGGCCGTGACTATGAGGTTCGAGTCTACAAACTTAGGCTTTAAAAACGTCAAGCGTTAAATTTGAATTTTATGTTTCAGTTTATTTATTGCAGACAAAAAAAAACTCATACTGTATGGTTTATTTTTGTCTTTTTGATGTGGAAATGCAATCACTTCACATGAAAAGCGCTGGCTTGACTTCAGAAATTCTCTAAACAATCAGTGAGCGAGTAAACAGCGTTTGTTGCTAAAACGGTAAAAAGTATAAAATTTTGTATTCACAGCTTTCCTGCTTGACGTTCAGCATTAAAAAAAAAAAGAAGTTTGAAGCCTCCTCTGTGTGTGATAGACAGGTGGTCAGATGGCAGTTGGATTCGAAAACCGAAAAGATTTCTTCATTGACTTCTGGGTAAATGAATAAAGATCATAACACAGTACTCATTAGGCTATTCGCTCTGGCCTACGCTGTGGAGCAATTTTTTGAATCGATTGAACTCAATTGCCACTCATCATAAATGAATAAAAATGTAATGTACCTGAGCTGCTTTCTAGTAGATTTGACTTTTTAACAAGTTGATTTTTATTATTTTCAGAGACTTGTGGGAGCATAAACCTTACTGCAGAAGCCTTCTCTCAAAAATTTTCGACGCCAAATTACCCCCAGCCTTATTCGAACGATTTATCTTGCGAATGGAACATAAAAACAAGATCAACCAATGAAACCATTCTTTTGATTTTTCTTGACCTTCAAACAGAAGCTGAATACGATTTTGTCCAAGTATATCAACATTACTAAATTAGCGTACACGTTGCTAAATATTATTGGTGTGCAGTTTGTGCGCGTTACTTAAGTTTTTGAAAGCACTGTTTGAAAATTTAAGAAGTTTTAAAAATGTTATGATAGTTACCGTAAATTTTACCGTCCAATGCTTTGCAATAGCTTCAATCCTGTTTTATGCAAGCTATTTGACTAACGCATTTTACGCAGCAGGGGGTAAAAATACCCCTATCTAACTCTTAAAGCGAAAGTCATGGGAACACCTAATTTAGCCACAATTTAGCACGCTGGTTGAGGTTTAACAAATATTTAAAAAAGTGGTTTTAAATTGATGGCGACGTCATTGTGACATAATTTAAAAAGAAAGACATCATAGTTCTCTCAAATTTTCCACGTATGTTTTTTTTGAAATTGAATCATAAAATGCCGAAGTCAAAGTGCATGATTATATGTATGTTTGCATAAACAAAGAAAAATATGAAAAAGAAAAAATACAAAACAGCTCAGGAAAAAAAAAGGAAAAAGATTATGTTACTCAGCCATTTTATGACGTGATCTAAGATAAAAATATGGCCTAAAAAGTACTGCTCAGTATCTAGCGAATGACTTCAACAAAAACTAAAAATTTGGAAACTTATTCTTACTTTAACAACCTCAAATTTTTAGGGCTTATTTGTAAATAAATTCGACTTAAACTTAAGTTAATTTAAAGTATATACCTTGTTTTTGAAGAGATTTACATATACTACTAAACAAACGGAGAAGAAAGCATTTTTGACCCCCCTTTTTGTGTAAAATAGGGATTGCTACGTATATCTGTAATGGATAGTGGTAAACCATCTCGGTAAAAGTTAAATTGAAATCAACTTGAAATGAAACAGATCGGTCAGCAGTTGGTTGAGCGGTCTATCGGTTCGTTTTCGGGGCAGAACGTCTGAGGTTCAAATCTTGGACCTGTAAAATCGGACGCAGCGTTGTCAGAGGCTTGCCAACTCTGCGACATTTCTTCACAAGAAGCTATGTTGCCAGATGGCAATGTTTCAGAGACGGGCCCCGCAAACTCGTTACACCCGTAGGCGTAATACGCCAAGTATAATGAAAAAACTGATTTAAAGTAATTTTATATCTTAACGTTTAAAAATATTACTTCAAGATCCCGAAAAAAAAAAGAGGTTTATTAGCATCAATATACCGAGAAAATTAATGATAAGCTAAAAATAGTATTCAGAGTCTTAAAGGCGTAATGGAACCTTTGATTAACAGCCTAAGACATACTGTTTCGGAATTATTGACTTTCGTCTTTTATTCCTCGTCAGAATGGCTAGGACTGCAGGTGCAAACATGAGCGTAGAAAGGCAATGAATTGCAAATTAGCCGGATCATATCAGAATTTTTTTTTTGTTTTCCCAATATTTTAAAAGATATATCATTTCAAAGTAATTTCCAATAGCGTGCCTTAAGCAGCTGTTTCGCCCAATACCAGGGCTCTTCAGTAAGGCTAGCAAGACCAAAATGAAAAATATCACCAGTGACAAAGATCTTCAAAATAGAAAATCTTTACCAAATTATCTAATAGAACAACGAAATATCGTTAACATAAACCACAAAGCCAAAAAAACTGGAAACATATCTTGACGTTTCGTGAAACGACTTCTCACATTGTCAAAAGTAATGAATGGCGCAAAACACAAAGAACAAGCATTTAAAGCATCAAAAAGAAGCAGCAGCAGGTGGGAGAATTATTCATATTACTCATGAGTTAAACAAATACAGTGGTAAAGAGGTCCTGTCAACATTCAACATTGACAGATAACCTCAATCATAAAATTGATTTTGACAAAACAGAAATAATGGCCCAAACCAATCACTTGTGAAAATTATTGATCACCGAAACATTACTAATTCAAAAACGCAATTCCAACTTAAATGTTGACAGAACCTCTTTACCACTGTATTTGTTTAACACATGAGTAATATGAATAATTCTCTCCCCTGCAGCTAACTTCTTTTTGATGCTTTAAATGCTTGTGCTTTATGTATTTCGCCATTCATTACTTTTGACAATGTGAGAAGTAATTTTACGAAAGGTCAAGATATGTTTCCAGTTATTTTGGCTTTGTTCTTTGTATTCAAAATAGAGCAAGTTTGCGTCACTTGTTTCTTCAAAAGACTTTCAATGAGGCTGAAAATTCCGAAAAAAAGCCTGTTTAGCCTCAATCCGAAAATATGTATTTTGGTTCTTAAAAAATTAAATGGTATTTTAAGCGTCAAAAACCGAAGGTAGCTAATGATTATTACAATTACTGTGTATGTGATTTCAGGTATTTGATAACGGAAGTAATCGAAGAGTATTTTCTGGGCGTTACCTTCTGTCTAAGCAAATTCTTTCACAATCCAACCATCTTCGAGTCACGTTTCAGTCGGATCTATCTATCACCTTTAGGGGTTTTCTTGCTTTATTTCAAACAGCAGGTATATGCAGTACAGTACATCAACTAAACGTTTTGTGGCGCTGAGTGCTGAAATAGATGCCACTTCGCTTTCATTAGCTTTTCAATAGTTTCCCCCCCCCAAAAAAAAAGGAAAAACACGGCAATCGAATAGATTAAAAAGTAAAATTTAATGACACGATACTCTGACTTATTTTTTATTACGAATTTTTTGTGTATTTGAAAAAAGTCTAAAAATTGTAGAAAGATAACATAGGAGGTGCTTTTTTTTCATTTTTGGTGACTATACTATAAAGCCAAAAAAATTTTCTATGCTCTTGGAGACTTTAACACTAATAAAGATAAAAGCAACCGGACTAATACAGCTATAGAATATCTAAACATTGTCCTAAGTAGTGGTGTTTTGCCAATAATCACGATCCATACCAGAGTCACTTCGTCCTCCTCAACTATCATTCATCTCATGATAACTAATGACCTTAAGCACAATCTTACAGCTTTTGCTACACAAGAAGACATGACATACAACTTTCCTATTGGGTGTTTCATACAAAATTTATCCCCCAAAGAGCACAAAAAAAATCAAAAAGTCTCTTATTACCGAGACAAATCCAAATTCAAGTCTTAAGATTTTTGAGATGATAAGCAATCGAAATTTTTCGACTATCTCATTAAAATGCCTGATTTAGATTGCGATAATTACAATGATTCCTTCAATGGGTTTATAAACCTGTTACAGTCAATAATCGATGATCATACGCCCTTGAAACATTTGTCTAGCAGGCAACAAAAGTTACGATCGGTGCATTTTGATATCAGATAGTGAAAATTTAGAATGACATCCCTTCAGATATTTTAAACAAAACCTTTAATTTTCTCAAACACAATTATAAAAATACCTTTTAAGCCAATACTAAGACACTCATTTTCTTCCAGAATTTACGCTCATTTTCTCATAGTTGATTACAATATCATTGTGACTATAGGTGGCTGCTTGACTTGAAAACCGAAAGGTTCGCCTTACTGATTGGCTAATATTTTCTATTCTACTTTCGTTTGCAAGACCGTTCGTTTGCTGGTTAACCAGTATAGAATAAAGTAAACTGAATTAAGGTTACGTTGATATTAGTTTGACTGTTAAATATTACAATAATTATTGTTGCGGTGGGCGCAGAGGTTCTGTGGTACACTGCTTTCAATTTAACATATTTCACTCATGCTTTGCGTAAACGTTTGCTGTTTTCTCCAAAGTTTTGAAAGTATGAGTATAAAAGCATGTACACTCATTGTACAGTTGGAACTACGGCTGACGACCATCCCGACAACGCAACCATGCCGGTTAAACGACCACTTTTTCATAGTACTGAATTAGTTCCTATGATTTTAAACGCATTGAAAACTCGCAAACGTGACTAACCCGAATTTCAAACCACCATTACCGTTGTTTCAGTCGCAACTAGCCGTTTTCACTTCGGTAGCGCGACCTTCTTGCACTCTTTGTTTTTAAATTTTCTGAATTGCGGTTCAATGAAAACTGCACTTTCAAGCAGTGGAGTAAACATACAATCGCGAAAAACTAAATAAGAGCACCAAATAAAACCGCAAAATAAACAAACGGAACAAACTTTAACTAATCTGTATCTTAAAACCAAATTAAATGCAGCAGCACTTCCAATTCAAATTATGGCGCAAAAAAGTTTGATCCAGATACCGCGATTACCATGGTTAGACGACCAGTTTTTTTTTTATTGTCCCAATGGTGACCATATTGGCGGGGTTTAAACTAATTTTTTTATGTGCTTAAGCTAGTGCGATAGTCCTTTTTTAGAATCAGCAGATGCATGAAGATTGAAAGTTAAAGATAGTTTGACATTAGTAGGGGATCTATTCTTTAAAAAAAAATGAAAACTGCAAATGCTTTTTTAGTCGCTTAAGCAAGCGAGATGGTTTTTGACTTTTTGTTGTACAGTAGGATCACTTAATACTTGAATGACATTGTTAGATCTTTTGAAATTGTGTGGGGTTGTTAAATATCTCTTGGAAACCCCAGGTGGTTGACTCAATAACCGTGAAGATCCCTTCGCTGCCTCCTGGTCGAACACAGAAAGATGCAATGCAATAAGCTGCTTACTAGTGACAGAATTTACTTTATTGCTTATGGAATTTTGTTTTGTTTTTTTCAGAAACATGTCGAAGCATAAACCTTACTGCAAAATCCTTCCCTCAAAATTTTTCCACGCCAAATTACCCTCTACCTTATCCAAATGATTTATCTTGCGAATGGAACATAAGAACAAGATCAACCAATGATACTATTCTCTTGGTCTTTCTCGACTTCAAAACAAAACTTTTAGACGACTTTGTTCAGGTATATTAAGATTGCCAAATTAGGGCACACATTACTAAGTTTTTTAAAAACGCAGGTACAGCGTTGCATTTTTTGAAATTTTCAAAAAGAAATTTTAAAAATATTCACCTATTCTATTCGAATAAGACACCCCTGATGATCCCGATTAGGGGTGAAACAGATCGTAGGGTTTTAAATTTTTAATTTTAGACGTGTACTGTGTTACGTTAAGAAAAGTTATTTGTAGTGTTACAAACATAGTAATTTAAACAAAAACTAGCATAGACATCAAAATTTCATTTTTCAGTGCTTTGCGATTGCTGTAATTTAGTGCCTAAATCCCGTTTGTTTTTGTTTTTTAGTTTTGGCTCTATTTATTGTGAGGGTTTTGTATGTACAGTACACTGTACAGTACCCTATTACCAATAAGGAGCAAAATCAGCGCAGGGAAAATGAAATTAAAATAAACTTCAAATAAAATGTCTTTAGGTTTGAAGATGCTAGATAATCCCAGTTTGATCTTGAATAGAACGTTTTGTTTAACAGTTTAAAATCGTAGCAAACTACTGCTGAGTGAATAAATATTTTTTGTTTCTTTTTAACTTCAAATCAAATCTTTCATTATGCTCACTGTAAGACGCCGAAGCGTGTAACGAGTCGGCGGAGCTCAACTTCACGTGATTGTGCCTCGGCAACACAGCTTCTTTTAAAAAAATAAATGATGCAGCGGTGGCGAGCCGCTGCAACACTACATTTAATTTGACCGGCCCAAGATTTGAACCTCAAACTTCCCGCTCTTGAGACAAACGCCTTCGACCAGCTGGCAACCTCACCGCACAGTACCTAATTTTACTATAAAACCTTCACTATGCTACTCTTTTCTAAGTGTACAATTTCATGTCAACGTTACCTGCCTTAAAAAGAGAGTTTGGTTCGTAGCATATTTTGCTATTAATGTTTTTTAGCCCAATGTGATTTTTTTCAACCGACAAGTTTGACGTCCTTCGTGGTCGACTCCTGAGAAATTATAACGACTTTGATTTTTTTTGCTAGTTTTTTGTTACAGTAATGTGTGCGAATCATTTTTATCACCGCTCAATAATAGCAATGCTCAAAACAAGGTAGTTGATAAAAAATTGACCTTGTACAAGGTATTACAACTTCTCAGTATTAAGGACAAGCTAGTACTATTTGTGATGCTGAGCAAAACTTATGCGCATCGATTACAATTTCGGTCCTTTCTAAGTTAACAATTTACACAAGCTGGCTGATTCTAACCAGCAAACTGTAAGCAATATTATATGTTGTCAGAAGGCTTAAAAAGTTTTAAGTTATATTGGTATATTTTGCTATACACGTTTTTAATAAGAACAAGTTCATTAAAACACGAGGCTCCATTTTTCTCAAAATTTAAGAACAATATTTAGGCATGAAAAAATAATTAGGAACCTGGACCAGTTCAAAGTATTCATAACTAATCAGAAGAATTTTCTTGATCTTTTCTGCGTTACAATTGTTAATTTCTTTAAACCTATATCCATTGTCAAGATCAATAGCAAATTGACATGTTTAACCAAAGAAAACAACTTTGTGTCACTTGTTAAGCCTCCACGGTGTGAGGTAGACAAGTGGGCAGGTGGCAGCTTGACTCGAAATATAAAAGGGTCCCTTCACTGTCTCCCGGTCAAGGCAACTTGGCGAAAAAAAATATGGGATTATTATAATTACGTTAGAGTTGTTTCTCCAAAAAAACTTGAAGGTTGCTACTGTCAACTTAATTTCAGGTATATTTTGGCGAAAGTCAAGGAATCAAGGAACTTTCTGGACATTTTCCTCCTGGTAAATATATTATGTCACAATCCAACTACCTTCGAGTTAAGTTCAAGTCGGATTTCTTTCTAGCCTCTAGAGGTTTTCTAGCTACATTTCAAGCAGGTAACCAATAATAGCTGCATCCGTAAGACTTTTTTGTGCGCTGATTGCTGTAATAAACGCTATTCCGGTTTGATTGCACTAATTTTTTTATTTGTCTACCCTAAAAATGCAGTGCAAAACAAAACAATAGATTAAATCACAAAGGAAAATTTAATGACGAGATACAATAAGTGATCGTTGATTTGATGAACCAAGCTTCCTTAACTGTACATGGGTTCTTTAGATATTTGGTTTAGGCAAAAATACGAAAACTACTGAATTTGTGGTCTCAGATATTTTATAGTTGAGTTTGTTGAAAAGTTAAGTATATTTTAATTCGTTTTCTCTCAGTTACTTTTTAGGCATTGTTTAATATTTTATAAGAGAGTTTAGTTGGTAAAATTTTAAATGTTTTCATAAAGACTTGAAACAATTTTTTCTGCGTAAACCATCAAGTTTCAGAACTACCATCGCAATACTAGGAAACACTGAATATATTCACAAAATCAGTAAAAAATTTCTAAAAAACTACTTAATTATTTAAAATTTCATAGAAATCATTAAAATATATTTCTGGTCTCAAAAGACCATTTTTAGTTTCTCATTCAAATAGAAAGTCGATTTGGATAGAAAACAAAATCGATTTTATTATTTTGCTAAGAAGGTGCATTTCGACTAGGAAACCTTAGGGTTATTTGGTGCTCTTGTCTTTCGACAGTGACCTCTGACTCGTGTGTTAAACCTGTGTTACTAATAAACTACTACTACTACTATTTTATTATTTTTATGAAATTTTATGTTGATTTAGTATCTTAGTTTTTTTTAATTTTTGTAAATACACTCACTGTTTTATCACCGATGAGCCGTCTCCGAAAATTCGTCATTTGATGCTTCTTTGGTCTGGGTTTGATTCTCTGGATGTCCCCATCAGCAATCACGTACTACGACGCTGATTGTACGATTTCGGTTCAACCCGGACCCAGGTTGCGTTGTTGCGTTCACGGATAAGACGCTATGCGAAGATTATATCTTTGCGCAGTGGCTTTGAACAAGCTGGAAATTTAATAGGCAAGAATTGAAAAACCCTACAGAAACATTGGATTACTGGAAACTCTTAAGCAGATGCGGATTCTTGCAAGCACGAAGCAATCAATCATTGCAATTAAAAGTATGCGAGTTTCCAGTAATTAGCGTCTGACTTTGTCCGGAAACAAAAGGACTCGATGTCTTTGCAAGCAATTTAATTATGCGTTTCCGTTCTATTTCTTCTTTAGTTTCTTGTGGCGGAAATTTTGTTGCCTCCGACGAACTTCAGACTTTCTCAACTCCAAACTGGCCTGACAATTACCCGAGCAATCAAGATTGTTTCTGGGTAATTAATGAAGATGGTTCTGGAATAGCATTTGAACTGATTGTGGGCCAAGGACAAATTAAACCCAACTCTGATTTTGTCGCGGTAAGGTGATATACTTATCCTTTTTCTTACCGAGCATAGTTTTCGTGTTCAAATGTATTTCATTTTTGTATTCATGTATTTCTTAACTGGTAAACAACGTAAATGTTAATTTTTAATCCATACCTTGCTTCGGAAGTGAATTACGTCATGTACCATCTGTTGAACACTGACGGGCTACCGTACGCAAAATCGCGTAGTTTATTGATTTGCGCTTTAGTAAAAGAGCTCCGTTTTCACGTCATACCTAATAAACTCAATCAACAATAGTATTTATTATTAGTTAAGCTTCGGAGCATCTTCATTGCTTGGTATGATACACTTTAAAGCAGAGCTTGGTGCGTACTGCATGCAAGCGCAATCAGGTTTTTGCAAAATGGGGGGCGTGTACTAAAAGTTAAAATCTTTTCGTCGAAAAAATGCTTCAACGGGGTGCATGCTGAGTACACCGGAGCAACCCAGCGTTTCTTGTGCAGGGTGGGGGTTTGGATGCAGAGTTTCTAGCTTCTAGAAACCGTGAAGGCTGGGGTCGAAACCGCAGCCGTTGAGCAATTTTTGCGAGTTTTTGGCAAAAATAGCCACTTTAACCCATTTGAATTATATTTTACACATTTTTATAAACAGAATCAAATATTACTCGTAGCAAAAAAAGCAGCAAAACAAAAATAAGAGCAGCAATAAAGCAGCATCCCTTTTTATGCTGCTACAGGCTGTTTCAAAAGTAACAAACAAAATACTGGTATTATTGCAACAGTATACTGAAAGCATTTCCAAACTTCAAGTCTTATCTCATTCCTGTGCAGTATGGGCCTGGCTGATGCTATATCTAAAACTGTACTTGGTTTAGATGCTACATACCAATATACTGGCATTAATTATTACAATAATATACTGGTATTTCTTTCGAAACATCCTGTGTTTGAGATACATTTATTGCGCTGAAGCATGAAATTTAGACTAGCCCGAAACTTGGAGCACAAGCAGCCGTTGGGGGTAAGGGGTCACAACCTCTCATGACCTCTTGTAGCGACGGCCCTGAGTAACAAATGCTTGTCAGTGAAACTTGTAAATTTGTTTGTTTATGTTGGTGATTGTAACACGCGAATAAATGCAAAGAACACGTGCTTGGTTGCGCAGGCTCCTGCACACTTGTACAATAACTTGCCATTGTTCCATAAATGGAACATAAAATTTTGCGACAAAATTATTAAAAGTTATTGGCCGCACATAAAACATATCTTGGGGAAAAATCTTTGTATTACTGTAATTTAAAATATGTCAATCTTTAGATACTATAGAATAACAGGAAATATATCTATTACCGCCCTATATTGCGTTCACCTAAAAACGCAATTTTTCACAAAATATTCGTAATCTTGATTCGCTCACTAAGCTCCATTCACAATAATTATACCTAGAAAGAAAGAACAACCCCTAAATATAACAGCGCAATTAGAAATGAGTTTAAACTTGAACAATACACGAGTTTGAAATCGCCTTAAAATTTTATTTGATTCATGGAACGCAGGAAAGAAAAAGGATACTTTTACTTAATTTCAGGAATATACTTAAACGGGCATTCAGGTCGGAAATGTTTTTACTCGATTTTCTCGAAAAAAAACAAAAAAAATTGGCAGATCTAAAGACTAACTTCAACAAATTTGAGCTTTCTATGACGTTCCGTTTTCGAGATATAACTGATTAGATTTCCTCTTAGTAAAGCTTTTTCCTTTAGGAAATTTTGCCAGGGTTGCCAGTTAGAAACAAAATTTCGAAAACTTACTGCATGTTTCTGATTTTCAATAAGTGTTTTGTTTCAGAGTTATTGTATAAGAAAATAAGAATTTAAACCTGTAATTTCAGCTGCTTTCCGATAAATGAAAAACTACGTTTTAAAAATTAATTTTCTGTCACAATACTGATAAAATGGCAACACTGAAGTAAAAAGAAAACAGCTAATTTTGAACTGTAATATCTGGAAAACGAGAAGGCGTAAAAACCTCATATTTTGTGAGAATGCTTTTTAGGCTTATCCAAACATTTTGGTCAAAAGTGAAAAACTTGACATGAATGCCCTTTCGACATTAGTCGCAGCAACTACTTATAATAGTATATCCCACGCCATACCGTGGGTAAATGCATTGAAATATGGCTTCGAATGTGTTGTTGGAGAAAACCTGCCCGGCAAATCATAGTCCTAAACCATTGTTCAGTTACATTTATGTACAAAATAACAACTACAGTGAGAATTTTCAAGAAGTGAGGGGTCAAAGCTAAAACCTTAGTTTAGCTTCTCGATTTTTTCAAAAGGCTTTAAAAAGATTTAAAATAATTTGTATTAAAATTACCATTTTTCTCCCAAAATCGCCGACCCTGTTGTTTGTGATCTGCTTTGAGATGCTTCAGATAATAATTCTACCTTTTGGTTCAGCTTCTCTCTTTGCAAATTCAGACACACTTATTCAAACTGTCGGGGTCGTTGATACTTGGCTAGAGTACAACCTTTAATCTCTAGAATCGTCCACGTCAACTAAAACTAGAGAACGACTGAGATGTTAATTGACGAATCGAAAATGGCAGTTGATAGTTCCTTTATCTTCTTGAATCTCAGAAAGCAGCACACCAATCTTAAATTAAAACTTCTATTAAAGATTGAAACACGAACCACTCTCACTGAGCAAAATCGCTCCACTAAAACTTCTTTCGATCAACCAATTCAGATAGTAAAGACCTAACCACGACCGACCAGGTTCAGGTCACCACTACACACTCTCGCGATCGACCAGGTTCAGATCGTCCAATATACGGCTACACAAGCCAACCACAGATACACAAACTCGGCTAAACTGCCTACGAAACTAATATCTAAACATCACCTATTCTTAGAATATTAGAATGCAAAACGTCTCGCCTATTTATACTAAGGCAAAAGCTATCGAATATCCCAGAAAAATCCCTGATACGTCACAATAGAAAAAGTATACAAGAATACGATAAACAAATTTATGACGTCACACACTTCAAGTCTAAATATAGCAATTAAGACATGTAAACAACAAATTATTCCGGTGACTAATAGAAGACAATACAATATACTAGAAAGGAATCATCTCGAATATTCCAAATCAGAAAAGTGGGAAAGCAAAGAAACAGTCACGTACACGTAAAAACAGAGCAAATAGTTATATCTCAGGCATTCAAAATTATTATTCGTGACTCAAACCATTCTGTTTTGCATGCGAAATTGGACTGGGTCAAACCGTTTCAAAACATGCGATTTGCCCTGAATGATAACAGCATTTTGTTTTAAAGCCACTGATCTGGATACAATCAAAAATAAAACAAACCTCAACCAGTCATTTGAGTTAGGTGCCGTTTTGTAGGCCTCAGCCACTAAATCAATAGGCAAGTAGGTTCGATTCCGAATGCGATTGGGTAAGACTAGAAAACTAGCTTTTAGATTTTCCAGCCTTAACTTTAAGTATTAGAAAGGATGTTGCAAAAATAGAAAACTTTTTAGACATTTTGAGACAGCAGTGTAACTTTAATCAGGGCTCCGATAGCTCAGAGGTAGTGCGCCAGGCTAGTAATCGAAAGGTTGGTGAGCTGTGGTTCGATTCTCGAACTAGCAACGCGAAGTTGTGTCCTTAGGAAAAACCCTTTACGCTTATTTCCCATTGGAACCAAGCAGTCTACCTGTCTTGGTGGCCCAGTTTGACCAAAAAAATTGCAAGCAGAACCCTAAAATAGAGCTCTTTGTTGGCGTGGTTAGACAGACGCAGAGTGCCTGCGTGGTTCATACAGCGAACTTTAATCAATTTGTGCTCAAACCACTGGTTGCAAAACATTTTCAAAGACGGAGCTGCATTCTAATGCTTAAAGGAATAAAATATTTCAGAAAAAATTCTTTCTTCTTTATTTTAATATTTTTTTTTTGAATTTTGTGGTCAGTGAATGTATCGTATCTGCTGCGATTTTTAAAATAAAACAAAAATATTGCATTATTTTGTAATATGAAAAGGATAGTAAATCAAATCAAACTGAAATCTTTTATTATACTAGCTGTATAACGCCAAAGCATGTAACAAGTTTGCGGGGTCCACCTCTGCGTCATTGCTCCCTGGTAACACATTTCCGAACTTTCGAAGAAATGTTGCATTGGTGGCGAGCCATTGGCAACACTGTGTCCGATTTGAGCAGTCCAAGATCTGAACTTCAGACCTTCCGCTCCAGAGACAAACGCGTTACTGCTCAACCAACCGGCCGTAGTGTTAAATTTGGCACACCGATTAAGTACCTATAATCTTTTTGACTTTCAGATTTTTCACGACCTAAGAAATTCAATCAAACTCAGCGGAAATATTGAACAAGCTACATTTACAATATTTAAAACCGTTTTAATTCATTTCCACAGCACCAATCAAAGTAGTGGTGCTGCTGGTTTCAAAATATCGTTTCAAAACAGTGAGTCTTTTTTGTGTAAATTATTTAGCTTTTTATTTTGTTTTGTTCAGAAGAAATTTTTCTGAGGAGACTGCAACATAATATCGAGTATTCTCAGTTTTGTTTGGCCATAGCTATAAAATGCTTTCAGTTATGGGTCTACACTCGATCTTATCAGGACAAAAGCCAACTATAAGATGGGACCATTTTTCACTAAAATAAAGAGTCTTCAAGTAGGGAAAATATCTTTGTTTTTATCTGCAGCATAATTTGTGAATTTATAATACCAAAAAAGCATAAAAGTAACTTAGATGTCATCACTTTTCTATTCTGAATTTCATTTTTAAAGGCTAACAACGTAAGATATCTGCGTCAAAACCGTTTAGATTATAACAATCGGATAAACCAACGCGAATTCATATTAATCCACAAATTGATTTTTTTTAAATATCTTATAGTTTAGAGAAAAATATCTTACAGGTTGTCGTAAATTAAGAGCTTTTATTCAAGGACGCTACAATGCAACCGGTGTGAGTTAAACCCACATCTTTAGATCAAGGTTATCGTAAGAACAATATCTTTATTAGTTGTCTTGGTCAAGCTGCCGTTAACCAAATCATTTATCCAAAGTATTTTAATTGCCCATCGTACGTACGGAATACGACGTAAATAACTAATACCGTTTTGTGTTGAAGTAAAACGCTTTAATAGCCTATTAATTCATTGAACTTACTGCATCTGCTTATTGCTTGTGCAGTAGTACAGCAACAAACTATGAAGTAAGGCACTATTAATATACAGTACTACCTAAATACCACTATACAAAGCACTACCGATATACTAGGGAACAGATGGTAATAGAATAGGTATGCAGGTCGAATGGTTGCTGGGTCTCGGTTTGTTTTCCGTGTTACCGAAAATATATCTTTAACTTCTAGAAAAGGACAACGTATTTACATTTGGTTTAGCTTATGTACTCCTCGTGGTAGCCCAGTCTGATGATAGACTAGCGAACTAAACCCAAAAGATGTGGATTCGTGTTATAAAAGTTCAGAGTTGTAAGCTGGCCGGCCCGAACCCAAAAACACAAACCCAAGCCCTAAAATGGTTTGAAAACAAAACCAGGCCCGAAAGTTAAGTTGGGTTTAAAAACTATGCAGTGGTCTAAAATAGATGTCTAAAGACTCTAAAAAATGCGGTTAAAATAAAACTTCCTATAACTCATAAATTGTGACTCAATAATAATATGTGTGAAACAATAATCGTATTGATACTTAAACGAATTTGTCATTTAGTGTTGCAAAGTTGATTTAATTACGCTTTTACAGCATCTAAAAGGCTAAAACAGAAGGAAAGTGCGTTCATCAAGCCTGCGTTAAACCCGACCGTTTTTCAATCTCAAACCCAAACTCGACCCGAAAAGCCCTGCCCGACTTACAACTTTGTTGTAGTTAGACAAACTCGGAAATAGAATTTGAACAAGATTACAGCAGCACCAGATGAGTTGTTAGGACGAAACAGACTGTTGTGCTTTTAACCTTTTTCAGTGATTTTATGGTTGCAGTCGGTACTTAAATTGGGGAACGCGGAGAACTTAATCGGTACTTAGTGCAAAAAATTGTTGCGTCATCGAGAACTGAAGCACCATCTATTGAAATTCAGCATCCCCACAGAAAAAAAAAACATTCTGGTTGACTAAGATAGGAAGACCTTTCTTGGTTTGACCAAAAAATGGCTAATTTAGGCGTGAATGTTTTTTTTTTCCGTTCTGAAACGCTTTCATTTCAGGATGCGTCCCTTACGGCTGCTAAAGCTTCCCCAGTCCAATGGTTTACAGTTTAAGTGCTGACTGTAGTGTATATTTTATTCTCCATTCACCAAACAACGTCAGACGCTAATTGTTGGGCGATCTGCACAATTTTTATTATGATAACTACTTCGTGCTTGAAGAAATCGGCACCTCTTTAGAGTTTCCAGTGATACTGTAAATTTCTTCGAATTCTTGTCCACTGAATTTACTGCTTGCTTGTAGCCACCAACTACTATAAGCAGAGAAAATCATAGCAAAATGTCTTATCCAAGGGCGCAACAACGTGACCAGGGTGTGGGTGGAACTGATCATGCGATCAACGTCTTTGCCTTCTGCGCCACGCCGCCAACTTTATAAACGAATAGGTTATAATGGTGTTACGCAAATTGCGCGGTTGTTACGCAATGAGCAAGCACCAAAATGATGCAAGACAGGTCCTCAAAAGTTGACATGTAAAAACGCTTTTTCAATAATCTTAAGACTTTACAGTACATCTCGTTTACAAAATTAATTTTAAAGATGCTTGTGGAGGCGATCTTACTGCTGACGTCATTCCTCAAAATTTTTCCTCTCCGTATTTTCCTCGATTTTATCCATATGGATTGGATTGCGAGTGGAATATCCAAGCAGCATCCAGAGATAAAAGCATTCTTGTGGTGTTTTTCGAAATCGATACTGCTGATATTCACGATAAAATTCAAGTAAGATTAGAGATAAAACTTTTGATAAGATGTTTTTGACGGTTCGAACCAGAGTTACTTTTATTCTTAAAGAGATGCTGCTGAAAATTGGCTTTATAGAAGAAATAAGAGCTGTTTGAGGTAATAAAAAGATGTCCCAAACCTTTTTTCACAATTCCCCTTATTCGCGAAATGGCGATTTTATCCGTGCAACTCCATACCATCGGCAACCCTACATTTTGCAATTTTGTGACTTCATAAAAGATCAGCACGGGTAGCAGGGTCTACAGGTACTACGTACAAGTAGCAATAGCCAAGTTTTCAGATTTGGGTTACGTTACTCACTGCTACCAGATAGTAAGTTAGAGGTATTAGATTAAGCCGTAGGTACTACATAGACCTACAGTATACTGTGTTTTTGATTACTGATCTGAGTTTGCCTATTGCAGGCTATACTGTAACATCTGTGTCAAAAGGACGCTTCCCAATGCGGTCAACCGGCTCCGTTGAACAACATACCGTGCTACTCTCCGCGTTGACCTAATAACCAATTGATCCAATTAAACTTCCACTTGTGGCTACGTTGAAGTGTGACGCTTCAATACTGTACAATATATTCTGTTATTTTTTTTGCTTGCTGTACAATAATTTAGCTTAAAGAAAAAAAGCTAGCAAGAAAAAAACTGGTAGGTTAGGTTGGTGTTGTTTTAGGGCTGCAGTACGCAATAGCCCAAAGTCTGCGAAAAATTTTGTAAATCAGCCTTTTGTGCGCCAATGGTTCTAATTCAAACGGATTAATCGTATTTTTGATGATTCAGGGGAATTGTAGAAAAATGTTTGGGGTACTTCTTGATTACGTCACGTAGTTCTCGTTTTTTCAATAAAACCCACTACGAGCGGTAACTCTACAAGTCGCAGTACTTAGAACATTGAACCTGCAATCTGATTACAATCTAATCTGATTACAGGTCCAGTGTTCTAAGTTTTACGATTTAAAGAAATATTGGAGGTTCCAATGTTGCAGGTTTTAATCCTGTTGTAAGACAAATTTTTCGCTTTCCATTGGTTTAAGTAGTTGTCGTTAATCTGATAGCTCTGAAGCATTCAAGAAGTTTTTATTTCAAAATTTTACTTTGAAACCATGTTGAAACAAATTGGGCAACTTTGTAGAATTTTTCCGCACCAATTTTGAGTCTCTTCGGCCAAACAATCATAAAACAATCGCAATTCTTTTTTCTCTTAGACGAGATATAAACACTTTTTGAACATCACCAAACCAAACGGAAGTGCATCAAAACCGTTCCAACTGACTGACTACAGCTACTTGCGGGACAGTGGTTTTGTATAGGTGCTGCACCTGCTTATAACCGTAGCAAACCTAAACGAAAAATGTTTGATTAAAATGTTGGCTTTGGCTTTTCTTTTAAACAAACTAAAACATGGACTTGTTTTGAAGACTCAAAGTGTAGCTAAATTTTGAAACACCTGAAATGCTTCGCATTAAAGTTTACAATTGCAATGGGTGAAAAACTAACCAGCTTTCTGACCTTTAGGTCTAAACTAATGGTGCAATAACTGCATAAAACTTATTGGCTTACGTAAACCTGGAACCTTTGTCTAAGCTCTAGTCAGCAACGATGCTTTAGGCTTTCGCCTTCAACATGCATTCATTTCTCGGGATAGGTATCTAAAGTAAGTTACAGGCTAGGCTACTTCGCCTAAAGCACTAAAGCCTTATTTTGATTCCGAATACTTTGCTAGCTCTTGGTGGCCAAAACGCCTTAAGAAGATATCAAACTCTTTGAATTCAAAAAGCAGTTGTTTCACTTAATTATTTACCTATACTTTCGGCACTCATCTATGCTCCTAATAGCCCAGTACTCAGCAAGACTCGAAATAGAAATTTACAAAACTGATTTATTCCGCAATCTACTTGAAACAAGATGGTCAAAATTTGGCTTCTAAAGAGAAAACAGAAAATTTTTTCTTGAAACTTTTTTAAGCAAATGGGTTTGAAAAAGCTTTAGTTTAGTTGTTTCACATTAAGCCTGTAGCTCCTGAAATTTTTAATCAAGCATTAAAAAATATTTTGAGTGTTGAATTTAAAGTTGGTTATATGCTTAGTCTTGAACATGCAATTTAGGTCTTTGATAGCGTGGTTGGGAGAATTAACACAACATTGTACGGAAACTATCCAATTGGCGACGTTGTTCTTTCGAATTCCAATCAAATTCGAATTACATTTCAGTCCAATCGAGTTTTCAGTAAAAGAGGATTTCTTGCATTTTATCAAGCAAGTATGTTTTTGTAATTGCGCTAAAGCAAATAAATCCTTTGCAAAATACCACAACTGTAAAATTTACCAAAAGGTTTATTTATTACAGGTAAAGTTTTAATTTCATTTTTACGATAAAAGCTATTGCCCGGTTTTGTGGTAGTATATGTAGCACAATTATCATTTTGCAATATACGTATTGGTAAAATTTGTTTAACCACAGCACTGTGCTTCACACATTTACTATCTTCAGGATGTTTTGTTTTAATGAAATTGTTTATTACCAGGCGCGTAGACAGGATTTGAAAAAGGGGGGCGGGGGGGGGCTTTTTTGAAAGAGTGGAAAAACTTCAAACAACCTTGACCCGAATTTTCATTGTTCTTGAATCAGAATCACACGGTTTATCCAAAAATTGAGACGGAATTTCTCGGAAAACTCGGAAATTCAAACGCTTTTTCAGCCCAAAAACAGGTGATCTCCAAAAAAAAAAAACGTCTTCACCGAAATTGCGACAGATTTTTCGGCTAAAATCGGAAATTCAAACGCTTTTTCAGGCCGAATCACGACATCTACTTCACAACTTCGGCATCCAATTTCCTTTATGGGGGGGGGGGCTGTTTTCATTTTTTCACCAAAAATCGGCCTCAAAAGCACCAGAAAAGTGCGATTTTGCATACTTTACAGGCCAATGGGGGGGCTCAAGCACCCCCAGCCCCCCCCTTCCTGGCTACACTACTGTTTATTAGTATTTCTGCTTAAATTCAGTAAAATGTATTCAAAATCAAAGATTCAAAATGTATGAAAAGCTTTGATTAGTTCCAAACACTACAGCGAAAGCCTTTGATTGAAAATTTAAAGTACATCGACATTTCGGGCAAAACTATGTCCATCATCAATACAAAATATGATTTCTGTTTGAAAAAAGATTTTGTGCTGATGATGGACCTACCGCTATCCGTAACGTCCAGTGGTGCAACCACGGGGGACCAAGAGGACTTCAGCCTCTCTGTCGCGATCGTTGAATACTTGGCTGGCGTACAACCCCTAATCTCTAAAATAGTCCACGTCGACTTAAACCAGAGAACGACTGAGATGTTAATTGTCGAACGAAAATGACAGTTGATAGTTCCATAAGCTTCTTAAATCGCAGAAAGCAGCACACCAATCTTAAATTAAGAACTTTTTTAAAGATTAAAAACACAAACCAATTCTTCTCGAGCAAAATTGCTTCACTAAAACTAATCACGATAGACCAATTCAGATCGTATCACTATGGTAATTGACCGCTTCAGATTGCTCACTACCGTGATCGACCAATTCAGATCGCACACTACGGCTGCACAAGCCAACCACAGATACACAAACTCTGCAAAACTGTCTTCAAAACTATTATCTAGAATTATTAGAATCCTCCATCTATTTAAATATTAGAATGAATGGAATAGAAAAACCCGCCTATTTGTACTACGGCAAAAGCTATCAAATATCCCAGAAAAATTGTTACTACGTCACAATAGAAAAAGTATACGAGTTTACGATAACAAATTGCAGCATAACTACGACGTCACGAACTTCAAGCCTAAATATAGCAATTAAAAAGTCGTAAACAATCAAGTAACTCGGTGACTGTAGAAGATTGTAGAACAAACTGGAAAAGAATTATCTCGAACATTCTAAATCAATAATGCGGCAAAACTAGTAAAGCAGTAACGTTTACATTAAAGCACAGCAAGTAATTTAAACAAAAGCATTCCAAGTTGTTATATGTGACGCTCTCCCTGAGCCAAATTTCTTAAAAAGTTTAAATCAAGATTACAAGCGTGTAAACATGTTTTGGACTTGACCTGTGAGTATAAGTGGGGGAGCGGGATTTGAAGGGATTAAGGGATTGGGCAATTTAATTCTTCAACTCGTTTTCTGGTTTTCAAATTTTAGCAATTTAGTTCTTTCAAGTGGCTCCAAATAGGTATAAAATTTTCACCGAATGGCTCCGCCTTCAACCTCCGTCTGTGGCACGCATAAGTTGCACCACTTTGCTCAGCACGCTGCCTAATGAAGATATTTTTCAGAAAAAACAATAAAATTATCTTTAGGTTTAGGTAACCCTCCTACTTTAACGAATCCTGGTTGTGCGCCAAAAAAGGTCTTTAAGTTTTAAAATTCTAACCAACGTGGCATGTGGTATCTCACCTGCAGTGAGATTTATATCAAATGCATAAATCTTGTTATGATAACAACTTTAAATAGTTGGCATAACCAAAAGAATGCTCGTTGTTCGTATGAAGTCTACAGAAGTTCAGTATACAGGTTCATGGCTAACAATTGAGGCATGATTGTCTGCCATGAACCACGTTATTAAAACTTGTTTTGGATAAATTCAGCTTATTTATTGCCAAAAATATACTTTACAGTAGTTCAAGGGCTCTTAACCAGAATATTTATATGGGATGCTGGGTAATCAATGTATGTTTTTTTCCTGACTTGAGCACATTTTAGTAGTTCAAATTGCAAAAAAATTTTTTTTCACACAAACTTAAAAAAAGGTAGAGAACTAATACAGTACACAGTTTTCATGACAGAAAAGATTCGAATCACCACTTTAGAATGTAACTTAGAAACATATTTTTAGTCGACTTTTCTGAGGGATCTAAATTAGCAGACAATCGGTTTGAACAATTTTCAAATATGCAACGCCATAAAAGGAGAAGTAAGCAGTGTTTTTGCATTTAAAAGTGAAGGTAGTGTATTTTCCTACTTAACCCTATTTTACACTGGGTTGGGGAACATTTTTGCCCCTTCTCGGTTTTTTCGTGATTAATTCTTTCAGAAAAAATTTTTTTTTTAAATTAATTTGATTTTGAGTCAAAATGCATTACAAATAGCTCCTGAAAATTTGAACCTGCCAAGGTAACGAGACGTTACTCAATTTTTGAGGTTTTCTAAAGTTTTTTTTGAAGTCTAAGCATTTTGGAGTCAATGTTTAACTTTAATAGCCTTATAAGACGTTTTTGTGACCTAACTAACTTAATGGACTTAGGCGTTTTATGATTCAATATCAAAAAACAAACCTATGTACAAAATTTGGACCACCTCTGACGTCATTCCAAAAATAACGTTATTTTTCATAAAATAGCCTTGACGTCACTGTAATGACGCCATCAGCCCAAACTAAATTTCTAAAAAAATTTGATAAACACTAACCCACATGACAAATTTGGTGTTCCCATGACTTTTGGTTGAGAAGTTAGATAGAGTGCTTTTTTGCCCCCTCGTGTAAAACGCCCTGATCAAATACCCCGTGTAAAATACGGATAATTCAGCATCTGAAACTTCCTCTGACTCAGATTTCTATTTCTGAATACTTTTATGGCAGATACAGCAATTTTTCAAGCATAGCCATTTTTGAAGTATCATTTCCTCTTGGTTTAGTTAAAAGAAAAGTCTTATAAACATGCCAAAACAACCAATGAAGTTTTAGCTTTGCTTCAAAACGTTGAATTGGCAATCAAAGTTCTGTTTTATGTTTTCGTTCAATTTCAAAAGTGGAATCTTGACCACTTTGTGCCTCTTAAAAAGATTGAACTAAACCTTCAAAAGTCTTTCTCAAAAGGACATTTCAGAAAATAGAAATTTTCTAGAAAAGACAAACTTCTCAAGCAATGTATTTCATTTTTGACACACAAAACAAAATACCGATTGAAAAATTTGACAGAAAAACGAGTTTTTAATACCGGCCAGGTGGTCGAATGCTCGGACAGTAGCACGTTTCTTTCAAGAGTGTGAGATCTAAATTTCATCTCTTTGGTTGGCTAAATCAAACACAGCTGGAAGTGCCAAAAGCTTGCCATCTCCGCAGCATTTTTCCAAAAGAAGCTGTGTTGCCCGCAGGCACAACGACTCGTAGATTGACCCCGCCAGCTCGTTACACGTTCCGGTGTGAAACATAATATACAAAGTATGATAACATTATAATATTTTTGAAGGGACAAATTCCAATTACGTTCAAAATTTTTTTTTCAATGTTTTGAGTCTACATTTTTAGGAATAAAAGTTATTCGAAGGAATAATTTTCTCAAAGGTCATTGTCATCAAAATGTTAGTTTTTCGTTTATCAAGTTGGACAGTGCCAAGACTTCTCACGGTAACAGAACGTTTAGAAGTAAAATATCTACTGACTGTTTTACTCTTACTCGAAATTATTGGCTGTGTTATTTCGAAAAAACTTCATAATACGTCTAATGATGATTAATGGATAATTACTTTGTGGACAAAGCGACTGCTACTGGAACGGTAGACTGGGTTCAAATCCCGGCTGGGCTAAACCTACGATTAAAAAATTTGCATTCACTGCTTCCTTGCTTTAGGTTTAGAATTTAAAGCGGATAGTGTGAAACCTCCACTGTATGTGGTGATATGGTGGTCAAGAGGGTTGGTGCATGGCAGCCTTTTGCAGTCCCTGATTAAATAAAAATTTTCAATAACGATCCAGTTTTATTTTCATGATGGTTTACAGATGATTGCCATTTCCTTACGTGTCGGTTTGGTTTTAATTGTGAATGCAGAAACCAACCGTATTTTTTGCACCAAATAAACGGAAGTTGCATTGAAAACGCGTGGGTATGCGATGGATACCCTGATTGCGCTGACGGCTCTGACGAAATAGATTGCTTATGTGCTGAGGATGAGTTTCAATGCAATGATTGCGATCGCGGTGTGGATTGTTTTCACCAGTCATCTTTCTTTTGCATTCCAAAGTCAAACGTTAACGATTCAATAGATGATTGTGCTTTGCGAATTGATGAACGAATAGGAGAGTAAGTAAACAAGTAAGGGTTGTTTCACCAATCACGCATTCTACGCGCCCAGAAAATGCGTAATACAGTGTCTGTTATAACGCAAATACAAAAAAAACAAAAGAAAAAAATGCATAAAATCAAATAACAAGCGTAAATACGCAAGATTGATAAAACGGGCCTAACAAAGCAATAAAATAAAATCTAGAAACATTTTATGCTCAAATTAGACGATCACCAAACCAGGGTCCACATGACAGAACAAGTTAGTGAGCTCGTAAAAGCCATTTTCGCTCGCTAACGAGCGTTGACGAGCAAAAAACTTGGTAGACCAAATGCTGTTTCCCAACCGTCTCGCCTAACATGCGTTAAAAATGCTCGCTCGAATTTACTTGCGAGCTGTTGTGTTAGCGCGTAATAAATACCTCATTGTGACGTCAGATGCATTTCTACTTTAAAATAATGCGTTCAAACGTACCGTGTCTGTATGACGGTATGTATTGCAACTGTTATGAAAAAGATACTATGGGCCCATGCGTTTATACCCTAAGCTTGCAAAATCCTCCATTAATAATAATGATTAGTTAATGAACGAGAGAGTTTAATTATATTTTTGGACCACCGTAAAAAAAAGAACAACTTTTACCATACCACAATTTTTTTAACGACGTGAAGCGCTCTTGAGTTTGTTGGTGGGTATATTTTTATGTTAGTAGCAGCAATAGGTTTCAAAATTTTCAATAGTGAACAAGCCGAAGTATAATGTTCTTTTCAGAACCAGTAAGTCTTGAGTTGAGATGGGTGTTTTTAATTTTTTGCCGATTTTCAGCCTTATTTGTTCTCGATTTTTTCTTAAATTTTGAGAGCATCGATGTCAAGTTTAGCAACCATGTTTGGAACAGTGTTTAATTTCTAATCCTGTGTCATCCTGAGTAAAGGTTTTTTTCCTGTTTTTAAACAAGCTTGTTTCAAACGACTGCCAAAAAAAATTCTCAAACAGCGCTCTATACTCATGGAATAGTTGTAATTTTGTTTGCAAATACAAGAAAATCACTAAAATTTTACGTTTTGATTCAATACAAAATGTAGTTTCTTTTCTTTTATTTGAATTTTTTTTGCGTTTACTTGGTTTTATTTTGCTGCTGAGGCTAGCATTTCTTTCAAATTGTTCTTAAATTTTGAGCAAAAATGAGTTTAATGTTTTTAGAAAAGTGTTATTATAAAAAGACTGTATTGCTATTTTTGACAACTGGCGCTACTTTATATTTTTTTATCAGTCGAAACAGTAAATGGTTCTCAATGCAATTCGCTTTTTCCTTAGCAGTCTAATAGTAAACATGGAGACCATTTTAAGTAATTTTCAGCAAAAATTCGCTTTAGTTAGAGCTTCCAACATTTTGCCATTAAATCTCTGAGCAAAAAAAAGTTTTGCGTAAGCTCAAAGAGTGCTTCAAAATCTTCGTTACGTTGGCGAGGAAAATGTGACGTTTTTTTTTCTCCGGTTAGATCTCGCAATCGATCCAAGAAACTTAGCGAGCGAAAATAACGCTACCCAGCTCTCAGAGCTTCAGATGCACGCGCAAAAATAACCTCTTACCTTTAGCGAGTATTTCGTTCGGTAGCGCCTTTTAAAAAATTTTCCTTAGTAATGCGAACGAGGAAATTTTTGTCATTTGGGCCTAGGTTTTATAATCCAAAATGTTTTTACTTTTTAATGACTTTCTCCATGCGTTGGAGTCCAGACCACATTGCTAAGTTCTTTATAGACTAGGAGCACGTGTTACTATGTTTCACTTCCTACGGCACTAATTAGCCCTTTAAAACAACCATTTTGCCTTTTTGCTCTGACTTTTTTAATTTGTTACGAGTGATTATACAATATCAGTACAGTTGCTAATCAAGCATTCACGTTTCACTACGAGGAATACTTTTTAAAAGTTTTAAATTCAAAGTTCATTCAGATTGATTGTATTTTATTTACTCAAATTAATTTCGAATTACTGTAATTTTAATTGATCGGTTAAAGTGAAATTGCGTTTATCGGTGTAACTACATTAGTGCAATATGCTTTGGGCACTTACAATTTTTCTGTACAATTAGGCGTAGCCAGAAAGAGGCAAGGCAGGGTTCGGCCCCGCCTGCAAATGCTTGAGTCCGGCGTAGAAAATTTTTACTCAGTATTACTAAAGCCGTGAAAAAGAAGCTTAGCAGCTCCGTCTGAATAACATTTTGGGCTATTACGACCCTGCTTTTCATATTAAATAAAAATACATCATCTTGATTATATTCAATTTGGTTTTCCCTCGTGTAAAATGTTTAAACAAACCGTAAATATGCTTTGATAGAGAACGTTTTTGCAATGATAGCGTTCGGTGTGATGGAAAATTAGACTGTTATTGGTTGGTTCCGGACGATGAGGAGAATTGCACAGCGTGCCCACCCAATAAACCGTTAAGGTGTGACTGCAACAAGGAAGGAAACTACAGCTGTAAATGGAATGGAGAGGATCGTTTTTCTTCATGTGTGTTTGTATCAGGTATAAAATACAGTCGTGGTAGAGAGGTGCTTTTCAAAATTACGTAATTTTGAAACTTTCAATAATACATTGACATTGAATGCCATTGGCAACTAAATTGCTAATTATGTTTCTTTACACAAACCAAAACAATATAGATTTTGAAATTACAAATTTTCAATTTTTTTTATTTTATCTAAGAGAAGATAAACCCACAAAAGTTAAAAAAAAATTGCGGAAAATGTAGTGGAAACACTAATGGTACTGGTCAAACTTTGGCTTCATAACACAAAGGCTAAATTTTTGGTTTTAGGCTATGGTGCACTTTTTGAATGAAGTAAAAACAGACAGAAATCGTCAAGTGTTTGAAAAAATTGGCTGTTACACTAATTCTTATTACTTCTTTGAATTTTTAAATCAAGATTTTGTGATGGCTCAGATTTAGGAGGGTGCAAAGAAGTTATGTATTTTTATGGCAACTATTAGTTGCCATTGTCCAAATATAGGGTCAAATTTGGCGCAGTTTTGTGAAACGGCTAAAGTTAAAAAACATCAATGGGATTATTGTTCTACCATACTTTTGTTGTTGATTGCAAATAGTTTTTGTTGTTTGCAAAGACAAGTGTAGGAAAAAAAGGCAGAAGCTGCTGCTGCTACGTTACGTAAGAATAAGAAAATCGCTAACCTGCCCCAACCCCAACCCGAAACCTAACTCAACTCTAACCCTAGCTCTAACCTTAACGTTAAGCCAAACTCAAAATTAACCCAAACGATAATTTAAAAAAGTAAAAAAGATTAAATGAGAATATAAGCGCTCACTATTTGCTCTCTTATTCTCTTTATGGGCGTTACGTAACGTAACACTAGCCACTTCCAAAATTATAACTAATCTTAGTCTAGGCGTGCTGATCAATTGTAGCAGCTTTCCAGGGTAAAGTCTATCTTGCTCCTATTATGACTGTGTCTGGTATAAGGGTTTGGAAAGAAAGGAGCAATAGTATTGACCGAGAGTTTAAGAAGAAAGGGAGCATACCGGTAGTTGAGTAACTAGGCTAGGTCTATTCCCCCTTTTTGCCTAAACCCTTATCGAATGGTCTGCTGTAATTCTAGAGCAAAGCAAGTAAAAAAGACACTGCAAAAGAAACAAAACATATATTAACCGTTTTCCAAGCTATCAAGTTGTAGATCTGCTTTTCGCAAACAATTGAAAAATCAATAGTGAGAAATATTCAAGGTCTGACCAATGTTTGATTCACTTAATGCCAACTTTAAGAAATATTTTGACACCAGCATTTATAGCATTGATGAAAGCATAATTCCATATTATGGCAAGCATGGTACCAAGCGATTCATGCGGGGAAAACCGATTTTGTGTCGGTGCAAGCTATGGTGTCTTGCATCCAGTCATAGATATCTTTTACATGCAAAGCATTACTGTAAGTCAGAAAGCAAACTTTGATACACTGGTCTGTCGTCTAGGGCAGGGTGGACGTGTTGCTTTAGGTATTATTGAAAAGTGTGACTTGCAAAATTGAAGCTGTGTAACATTTGCTAATCTTTTCACATCTCTTCTTTTGCTTGATTTGTTGTCAGAACGTTGGATTGATGGACTAGGTACCATCCGAAAAAATGGCTGGCAAAATGCTGCTGTTGTTAGTAAACGGGCGATAAAGAAAACAGAGCAGGCTTGTATGATTATGCCGTGGACGCTTTTTTCTTCAAACCTGCTTGACTTTGAGTCAAATTGCACTACAAACAACTACTAAAAATTTAAAACTAATGAGCTAACGGAAGTTTACCACTTTTAAGGTTGCCCAAAGTCGCTTTCCCAAATCTGTCTATTGTTTGGCCAATACTTAACTTCAAATGACGTTACAAAACGCTTTTGTCATTTTTCAAAAAATGTGGCCGTAACGTCACAATGACAATGTCATCAACTAAAAAACAATTTTTATAAAAAACTTTGTGGTGAACACGAACTCGCATGCATAAAGTTTTGATGAAGTTTGGTTTAGGAGCCAGATAGGGGACATTTTTGCATCTTCACGTGCACAATGAATTGGTCAATATCCCAAACAAAAGAGGATTAACTTGTTACATTCGAAGAAGACGACCTCTTTGCATTTTTCTTGAGACGGCCAGGTGCACTAAAATGCAAATATTGTTGCTGTTCACGTTAAAATTCTTTGCCTCCTAACCAAGGCAGCTATAACTGAAACTAATCTTTGAAGTTTTGTCGAAACTGAACAAACAACAATTTTTGACTTCATGTAGCGCCGTTGGCAACGTCTAGGTTGCCATTAAATAACTAAAAATCTAAGAGAAAAAAAAAATTTTTTTAAGCAACGTTATTAAATAATTACTATAGCATCATACTAAAAGGATTTTTAAAATATCAAATTTTTGACTTTGGCGTTTAATGGCTTAAGATACTGAAAATTAGATTCCGAATGGGGTGCAATAAGATATGCCAAAAATGTTTGATAATTGTATTTGCCAAAAAAAGCAGTTTAATGTCTAATCCTGCAATTTTGCTAGCGCTAGCTTTGCGTAGGCCGGAACACCTGGTATTTTTGTCTTAATTGATGTTTGTTTAACCGGAGATGAAATTAAGCTACCAATTTTCAATATTTTTGTAACTAATAGAACAGAATGCAATCATTCTTAACGCAAATATTTGTCTATGCTATAGCTAGCTAAAATATATACATCAAAAAACATATCTACTAAATTTTAAACTGTACAGGCTCTCTGCGTTCTTGAAAAATGTTCTCTTGTCCAAGTGGATGTAATTGAATCACATGTTATTGCACTACAGAAAGAACATACCCTACTCTCTAACAGTCTAAAAGTATTAGGCCTTTTGGCTTGCTTGAGCAAGCAGTTCGTTAATCGTCATCGTCAATTTGCAGATAGATGCGACAGAAGAGCAAATTGTATCGATTCGTCGGACGAGTTTCGCTGCTCATGTGAAGATGATGAGTTCACTTGTAACTGCATCACAGACGGAACATGCGCATCATTCGACGGATGCATCAAGAAAAATGACATTTTAAATGGATTTTATCGCTGCCCAAATGAAAGGGTTCCTGTTGCCAGTTTTGGCAGGATTAACATACACACGTTGAAAAGCATTTCAGAATGTGATGATATAGGATATCCTACGTGCGATAATTCTACTTGTTATAACGCTTTAATTTCATATTGTATTGGAGTTAATTGTTCTACGCCACGTATAGTTTGTACATCGCATTGTGAGGAAAAACAATACTGTGAAGGAGTTTTCCAATGTTCGGATAATCAGCTAATTTTGCTTTCGCAGTTTTGCGATGGAATCATTGATTGCGAGGATGGTAGTGATGAAGTTTCTAACCAACCAGGTTTTAAATGTGGTAGGTGTGTTTTGCCACAAAACAATTTATACGACGACTACATGCACTGTGATGACGAATCCGATTTATGTTTCGAAAATAATAATGCTTGTTTTGAATGCTTCGATAAGCGTTTGTTAATTTCTTCAAGTCAGGTGTGTGATGGTGTGAGGGATTGTTATGATATGTCTGATGAGTGTCTTTGTGAAGCGTATTTTGGGTCTGATGAATGCGAGAGCATGTTTGAACCCATGAGTTTGCAATGCTTTGATAACAAGCAGTTACAAAATTCCAAAAATAGTTCATTTGATGGAGACAGTATTAACGGACCAAGCGATTTTCGTCATCTATTCAAAACATGTGAAGCAAAATTTGGTACAACTATAGCAGCCATTTGTGATGGAAGACCAGAGTGCCGAGATTTCAGTGATGAATGTTCCGTCGAATGTTCAGATCCACCAAAATTTTGCAACGATTCCTGTCGTTCGTTCTTTTTAATGGGTGATCGTTACTGTGACGGTGTGGAAGATCCAGCTTGGAGATTCATCAAAAATAATTCAGATTGCCATCGAGGATTTGATGAAATGTTTTGTCCGCAGCGTTTTAAGTGCAATGCCACTGGGAAAGTCAGCATTGATGTTCTCCAGGTCTGTGATGGAACACCAGACTGTGACGACGGATCGGATGAAAGTGACTGCCCTGGCAATTCAAACCGCCAGAGCATCTTTTCATCTGAAACTGAAATGATAGCTGAACCGGCTATCAAATCGGCGTTCTGGATCATTGGGTTTTTGGTTTTATTTGGAAACATTTACGTCATCATCTGTACATCACAGTTTCTCAAACAGAAAAAGTCGCTTGATGGTATAGCATTTCAACATGTTATCATTTTGAATATTTCAATTGCCGATTTTATAATGGGAGTCTATTTGCTCATAATTGCTGTTTATAGCGCGTTATTTTCCGGAATGTACGGTAAGGTAGATCGTGAATGGAGATCAGGTTTGAGTTGTTCAATAATTGGCAGCCTTGCAGTGTTTTCTAGTGAAACGTCGTGTTTCCTTTTAGTAATTTTGACAGCGTTTAGGCTAAAGAATATAACTAATCCAATAGGGTCTTTGAGTTCGTCTTTACGTCCTTGGATTATTTGTACAATTGCTGCTTGGTTGCTTTCATTAATTCTCAGCATTGTTCCCGTTGCAACTTCACCATCTCAGTATTTTGTGCATAGTTTTGCATATTCTAGTTTATTTCGAAATGAGATATGGGATGGAAGCAGATTAGAGCGATTTGCTTGCAGATTTGCAGCTTTGAGAAACCAAACAATTGAGTATGAGGTTGGGGAATTTCAGTCTGCTCGAAACTATTTTCAAACCAGTTTACCAGATAATATCTATGTTAATTTGTTTGGTTATTACGGAGAAACAAGTATCTGCATGCCTAGATTTTACGTTCAACACAGTGATAGTTCATGGGAATACACTATTGCACTAATCACTATCAACTTTTTATGTTTTGTTTTCATTGCTCTGGGATATTTTTTGATTTTCAAACATTCAGTGAATTCCTCTAAAAATATCGAAAAAAATCAAGGAAACAACTCCAACAAACAAGTTACCAGAATGCAGAAACGTATTGCTCGTATTATTGCAACCGATTTTTGTTGTTGGATTCCAATTTGCATCATGGCATATGTGAGACTTGGGTTTGAATTTGAAGACATCATCGCATATCAGATCACAGCTGCATTGCTGCTCCCAATAAACAGTGCATTAAATCCATTTCTGTTTTCCTCTCTACCGGACGAGTTATTCAGTTTGTGTAGTCGTGGGCGGCAATTGTTTCAAAAGTCTGAATCAGTGGCGTGGTTAAAAATTAAAACTGGTTGGGTATAGGTGGTATCATGAACTACAGATATATTTAAGGTTGGAGGTGTGGAAGCAGAGCTATCGGAGATTTTTACGATTTACGAACAAAATTAACACGATAGTTGAATTTATTTTTTTTGTTTTATAAATGTCTTTTGCAGTAGCGCAAAACTGTTCAAATTAAGGCATAAATCGACTTGGGTGCACAAATTGTTTCAATAGTCTTTTCTTTCTGTGTTCTAATGTGCATGATCAAAAAATGCAATAAGCTTTGGTAGCTATTAGTGACAATATATTTGCAACGTACAAGTTAGCAAGGGCTTTAGTATTATATCGGCATTTGTTGAAAAATATCTCCAAGACAAAGCTTTTTGAAATTTTATGCTTTTATTGCATTACGAGCTCTTTTTAATGCAATACATTGAGTGCAATGAAATGCAAAAAAGTTCTATAAATCACTGTTGAGTTATACCTCAATGAACCCCCCAAAAAGGATTTGAGGATTTTAGATTGTTGTTAGGCTGTAAGACGTGGTCCAGACGAAGAACATGGAAGCTGATGGCATACATCTAAACGAAATTGAATATGAAATAGAGATACCTTGTATTTTATGGTGTGTTATTGTTTTTTGAACGATAAGATCGCTAAAACATTGGCATTTTGGGCTGAAAATAGAATTAAATCAGCCGCGTTTCCACCTACTAGTTGATTAAATTTTTTCCGCAAAATGCCAGTTGTCAAAAGCATTTTTCACGTTTAGGCTTTCTTTTACCTCATTATTTTTGCTAATTTCTCGTTTTTTACTGTTCCTTGGCACAAAAAGGGATATAGCACAATAACTCCGTAAAAGTTCTGTTGTTTCAAGTAACATGCCAATTGCTGTCGGCTAAAAAATTTGTCTTACCCTGTTTTTTCTTCATGCTGATCAGGAAATGTTGTACTAGCTTGCAAGGAGTGGTTATTTCGCCGGACAATTTTAAATTAAAATGAGTAAACCAAAATGAAGATTATTCATCCGCGCTTGTTTTATTTGCATTATTACGAATTTAGATCCAGTGTTTGAGCTAGGGTTTGAACTAGAGTTCAATTTTTATGTAGTTTTAAAGTAAAACGAGTTCAGGATAAAATTTGGATCGAAATGAACAAAAATGTAATATGCGTAGATTTTTCTAGTGAAATGAAGCGTTTCAAACTTAAATTAAGTTTTGCATTTAATTGTTTGATCATGAATATCATAAACATTTGTCGGATACCAACTTTCTGTGTATGACAGTCTCTTGATAAAAAATTTTAAAAACATTTATAAAAAAAATACAAAGAGGCCAACCGTGAATATTGCCGTCTTAAGAAACTGTCCAAAATTGGCAAAAAACTAACTTTGTTTTCTTTTTAAAGGCGTGTTGTTATTAGCTTATTTATGCTTATGTCTGGAAAAATTGGAGTGAAACCGTGCAAAGCAAAATTGTTTGTTGTTGTAATTTCTAGACAGAATAAACCTTTAATACGGCTGGGTTGAAGGAGCTCAAGCATTTAAAGTTTTTTTAACAATATCCAGCAGTGGTGGAGTCCTTAAGGATGTCCTTGGCCTCGAGGACGTCATCGAGGACACGTTTTGAAGTCCTTGGCCTTGAAGCCTCAAGTTGTGGAAAATTGCCCTGTCCTCGGCTCGAGGACAGCACTAATTTTGAACCGTTGAAATTTCGTTGAAAAACGCCAGAAACCTTGCGGAAAATCTGCAAAGACCTTTTATTGGTTTCCTCAAGTAAAGATCGCCTGAAAAAAAATTTTTGAAGACGTTTTTTGCCTGAAAAAAAATTTTAAAGACCTTTTTTTTTGAGATCACCTGAAAAAAAATTTTGAGGATCTTTTTTTTTTGGAGAACACTTGTGTCTGTGTCCTTGGTCCTTGGCCTTGGCCTCGAGAGGGTCTGTCCTTGGCCTCGAAATTTTTTTGTGTCCTTGGCCTTGGCCTCGAGCATTGTGTCCTCGACTCCACTTCTGATATCCAGATCGATCTTTTTCAATTTGTTGAGTTTGATAAGTTAGGAAATACACTCGTTTTTTGTCTGTGTGTTCGATTTCTGGTTATTTAACTTGTGGCTATCCTGTGCTTCATTTTCATTTTGGTTACAATTCTTGAGTTGAGTTTCGAACTCGTGGCCTCTGCAAGCGCTTGGGTTGGTGAGACGTGATGCCCGCAATACGTTTTGCTTGCCGCGGGACTTGTGGTGATTACGAGCTCAATCTCCGTTTCCTTTATTTTTGAACGTTTAGTGTAAAGTTTGATTTACAATTTGATTTGCAACTTAAAAACTTGGTTTTTAGTTAATAGAACACAGTTGGTCTTTCCTCAGTTGTGATCATAGGTTATCTATAAGAAGCACAGTTTTCAGTTCTAGTCTTAAGTTCTGAAAATTATCAAAGTCAAATAGCGATAAACTCTGTCCTGAAAACTTAATTAGTTGCTGGTGTGGGCACATTTTGGTTGTTGAATGAGTGGTTGAATTGCTTCTACGTGCAGTTCTATACGTGTATCTACAGTATGCTTGCTATTCGATAAGGTGGTGTAAGTGACCACACTGTTTAAGATTTTGTGCGTTGTATTCAAGCTACAACACGTTATTGCTTATCGAAACATTTAAAAATTATTGCACTTTGCGTTTTTTTCAACACCAGTAATAGTATTTGCCGATCATTGGTCGAGTGGATACTGGATAGAGCGTCAGCTATTAAAAGACTTGGATGTGATTCTCGGTCAGGTCAAATCAAAGACTATTCAAAGGCGCAGCAACGTTAATTTAACTCATATATTGTATGCCAAGCAAATATTTATACTTTTTTGCAACTAATTTCAAAATTCTTCCATTTCTAAATCGAAAGATATTTGCATCTATTTTTTACGCTATCAGCTACATTCTTTTCATTATAAACATAATTTTTGAATCACTGATCCGTGACTGCTCCTGTTTCCATGGATTGGACGCTAGCTCGAATATTATTGAGTACGCCTATCAATATTATAACTCCTACCACTACAGGTAAATTTTAAAACACTAGCCTAGCTTAATTGTTTTTTAGGCTAAGTTTTACTCTTAGAATTGCAACAAACAACTACCAAACTAACTTATTTATTTAGTTGGCTGTGTTAGCCAACCAGTCTATGCCTATTTTTTGTATCTTCTCAAGCGCAGCAAATTGAATATGTTTTTTCTACAAGTAGCACATTCAAACCATTAAATGTTATTTTACATCTGAAAAGCAATTTACCTGATTAAAATCACCGCAGAAACCTAGCAGAAGCCTACTTACCCTGTGACCTGCATTCTCACGAAGCTTGTTCGAAATCACTAATGTAAATTTGATGCTGTCATGTTACCACAGTCGAAGTTTTTCCGTCAAGTCAAAGAATTCCCGTTAAAACTGTTCAACGTCAAACAATAAAAAAGCGGCACAAAAGCCATGGAGATCAATCATTTTTCACATATCTAGTGTTAAATTTCAAAAGTTAGACCTCAATGCCCCTTTAGGTGTGTTGTCGCAGTTTGCGAGCTTTGCGTTTCAGAGTTGTAAGTCGCACCGGGCTTTTCGGGTCGGTTCGGGCCAGATTCGGGCCGAGTTCGGGCCTAAAGTTGACAAAACTTCGGGATTAATTCGCGTCTAAGACGTGCTTTTGTCTTAGATGCACAAAAATATAATCAAAATAACTTGGCAACATTGCTAAATGAACACTTCATTTGCGTTTTTTCGGGCATGATTTGGGCTTCAAATTGGTTTTCGGGTTCGAGCCGGGTTCGGACTTAAGTTTTCGGGCTCGGGCGTGTACTAGTCGGCCCGTTTACAACTCTGTGGCGTTCAGAAATTGAAAAAGGTAAGTTTAAAGCATCCACCGTGTGTGATAGACAGATGGGCAGGTGGCAGCTTCACTCGAAGACCGAAAATATCCCTTCGCTGTCTGCTGGCCAAGGCAACTTGGTGAATAAATTGTAATTGCAATAACTATATTATGTTAGCAATCTTTGTAGAATTCTTTTTTAATTTGTTTTTATGTGATATTCTTTGTACGTCAATACAGAATGCTTTAGAACAAAACTTTGAAAAGATTTTAGGTTTTGTTTTAAAGCATTTTGTATTGACAGAGATTTATTTTTTGAACTTTTTTCTAACTTTTATTTTTTTGTATATTATTTGTTTATTTCTTTTCTTGTTTTGCTGTTTTATTGTTTATATGACGTGTTAATGATGAATCTCGTTTTCATCCATCCCTCGACATTATACTTGCTGATGTGGGTTATGGCGTTATTAAAGTTGATGTTTTGCGCCGCTTTAACCTAATTACGGATGTTTTTAGCAACACATTTTTTGCAGCTCAAGATGTTGAAAGATGCAGGCAAGATATTTGCCATGAACTTAATGAAGTCCTGACTTGAGACTGACCTTTAAAGTAATTCTAAAATGGTTTGTTACGAACCTAAATCGTTGTCGAAACGATTACTTGTTTAGCTACGTATGAGCCAATGATTGTTTCATAATAATTCAATAGAGTTATCACAATCAGGAGCCTCCATTCAATCAAATTTTTGCTGTTTAGTTTTTCACGGTATGCCACACCGAATAAGTTCTTGTGCAATAGTATGCATGTTGTTACAAACTGCATGCAATAAATCGCACAATCACTGCAGTTCTCAATCGCATTGTACCTGCTGCGAAGCGCTCGTTTGTTTGATTCTCCAGCTACGAGCTCCGAGAAGCATTACACTATCAAGCAAAATGATGTCAAAAAAAAAATGATAATCGAGCTTAAATAACGTCAACTACGTAAAAGCGAGCAAAAACCATGAGTGAAGTGCTGCACAGTATGTTTCACGCTTTTAAACCTTTTTATTTTGATGCCTAGGTCCTTCCAAAACCGAAAAAGCAATTCGCATTTACTTAGGTTACCGTTTCCTACTTAAAGTCGAAGTTTCCTAAGTTTTTCACTTCAACTTGCAATCCAGTCCTATTGCCGCTTTGCAGAAGCAGGTGTAGATTCATTGAATGGCGAAGTTGTCCATCTTACTACTTGCCATATGAATGCAAATAAAATCACTATTGCTAAGTGATACGTGTGATGTGAGAACAAAAAATCTGTTTGCCTGTTTCCGGACGTTTTTTTATGTTTTAGTTTTTTACTTTTATGATTTTTTTAAAAAGTTTTTCATTTTTTGTTATTTTGTTTTTTTCATTTAAAAGTTTTTTTTATTTTTATTTTTTATTTATTTTTTATTTCATTTTATTTTTTATTTTTATTTTATTTTTTATTTTCATTTTTAATGTTTACTGTTATTGGTAATGGTACGGGTGATCCATTTGAGTTAGACTACTAGCATAGATGGGCAAGTTAATGCAAACCGTTAGCTTCGTTAACCACTAGTCCGTTTACAAACTTCACACCTCCGTTAACGTTAATCCGTTATTTTCAGCTTTAATTAACGGAAGTTAATAAAGTCCGTTGATTCGTTAACATTTTGCGTGTAATTTACATTTCGTTTTATTCACTCGCTTCTAGAACACGTATTGACGCTGTTGAGCTGATTTTATGGAAATATTTATTGTTATGGTAGTCTTTTTGAGTTTTGAAAGTGACATTTTACAGTCTAATCTAATTTCAAGATAAAAACTAGTTCAAATGCACAACGAAGCTGCAAGATATTAATGATAAAAACCTTAACGGAAGTTAACAGAACTTAACGGAAGTTACTTTAGTCCGTTAACAACACTTAACGGAAGTTAATTTAGTCCGTTAACTTGAAAAAACTATTTAACGGATTAACGAGTTAGTGAAAAAGTTAGCTTCGTTATTAACGGATTAACGATTAACGGACTTGTGCCCACCTATGACTACTAGTGATAACTGGTGAGAGAGAAAGGTTGAGAGAAGGAAGTATTGAGCATGTCTCTCAACCAACCAACATTCGCCAAGAGGGTAAAAGGCTCTTTGAAGCCGAATTCCAACCGACCGAATGGTGGAAGTTTAAAAACCAAATCAAGTCTACGACGACATGAAGTTACTGAGTTGATCAAAGAAATTAAATTTGAGAACCGTAAGCTGCTAGTTGGAGTTGCCGAAATTAAAAGTAGAAGTATTGACATAACCTGCAAAACAAGACAAGATGTTCTCGATCTTTGCAAAAAACTCAAAGAAGTTAATATTGTCTACCATGTTTGGATTTGTGAGTTTGATCATGTTAATGTTATCTTGGGCTGGGCACCCATAGTACTGCCTGACGTGTGAATTACGCATAAAATTGAAGCGGCATTTGGAAAAATGATAAAACTTATCAAAAAAAGACACAAAAATACTTGGCGATCAGGCATTAGAATTCTTTCCATGAATAAGGATGAGTTGCATGTGAAGCCGATTCCTAGTTACGTTCTTATGGGTGGTTTTGAATGGTGTGTTACATATTTAGGTCAACAAATTACCTGTAAATATTATGGGGAGCCAGGAAACGTGCAATCGCGTTGCAAAAAAGCATTTGTTGAATTATCCAGAGTTAACGCGAAAATTTGATATCAGTAGCAATAAGCGCTTAATACAACAAAGAGCAGAAAACACAACAGAGTTGGTGCTGCATTATAGTAAGGCTACAGATTCAAATTTTCAACGCAATTCTAAAAACGACAAGCTAATTAACTTCCAAAAAAAAACCTAAACTAATTTCAGATTCTGACTTTGATTTGCCTGAGTGAATTCTAACACCACCGGTTAAAATGACGACAAAATAAACTTTATCAGCAGATGCAGATCCTAAACTTCAATCTAATGCCGACTCTCTTGATCCATTTCTTTGTGCAGAAGAAACTTGCAATGACAAAGAAACATTGGAGAAAATTGGTGTAGAGAGCCAAAATCAGACCAATCAAAACTGGTGGCAGATGTCACGTCAAGCCTTGTGTTTGGCCTGTAGGACTGAAAATGTAGTTGCAGATGCAGTAACAAAATTTGCATGCAAAAAGTGTGGCGTGAAACAGTACGTTGCTAGACAGTTCCTTGATAAAGATATTTTGAAACATTTGTTAAAGAAAAATCAAGCCAATTGTGAATATTGCTGTTTTAAGAAGCTGTTTAAAATTGGGGGACTAGTTTTTGTTTTACGTTAAATTGTATTTTTTTAGTGTGTCGATCATGCCACAAAGATTTCCAGCGGAATTGTGTCGAAGTAAAAATTGTCTGTCATTCTGGGATGTCTAGTTAAGATAAAGCTTCAAAGTGACTGGTTCGAAAGAGCGCAAGCATTTTAAGTTTTTTCCTAGGTTAATTTTTTTAATTTATTGACTGATAAGTTGGGAAATACACGTGCTTTTTTTATCGTTTTGCTCAATTTCTGGTTAAATCTGTTCAGAAAACTTGATTAGTTGCAGGTATAGAACCATTTGGATTCTGGAATGAGTGTTTGAATCGCTTTTACGAGCAGAGTTTATACGTGTGTCAAAAGTATGCCTGTTACTCGATGGGCATGCGTGAGTGACAACATTACGCACACATTAACTCGTTTAAGCGTTTGCAATTGCTTATCGAAAAATTTCAAAATTAATGCACTTTAAATCATTCTTTGTTTTTTAACATACATTATTGCACAATATAAGCCATTCTCGTAAAAGATTTTGTGTTTTTTTGTTAGTGATGAGTGGAGTTTGAATTCAACCGATTCATAAAAGTGCTGGACAGCGTAAGCCAAAGCGAATACCACAACACAGTAGGCCTACATGTCAAAAATTTGAATAAGACACCCCTGATGATCGCAATTACGGATGAAACATAGCCTAGGATTTTAAATTTTTAATTTTTAACGTGTGCTGTGTTATGGTATTTTGTTATTCCATCAAAATGTTAAGTTCTGTTCTAAAGCTTTCTATGTTGACGGTGAGTTGTTTTTTGGGCGGTTTTCAAATTTGTATGTTTTTGTATGTAATATATTTTTTGTTAGTTTGCTTGTTTTTTTTGTAATTCGTGTTATTGATGAACTGTAATAGTAATTTTAATTGTTGTGCTGATCGATTTTTTGACTATGTTATTGTTGGTGTGTGTTTTGGCGTTATTAAAGTTGATAATTTGCTCCGTTTTTCCTGATGATGAATGCTTCTGGCAACAAGTTTTTGAAACTTTATGTACGTAGTTGAAAAATGGAGGCGAAACATATGTCATGAATTTAGTAAATCCAAGATACGAGACTGACCTTTAGAATAACTGTGAAAGGATATACTTTTTTAATAACTGTAACACTTTTTGAATCTTGAAATCATAGATCCTGGTTAAAACGAATGACTTTTTAAATAACGCATATGTATATATAATTTTTTTTGGTATATATTTTATTTTATTGAAAATTGAAAACACACACCGAAATCGCAGATACAAAAAATTCAATCATTAGCTGCACTGATTGATGGTTTAAAGAGGTTTTTGGGGATGTGGATTGTGGAGTTGTACTTTGATAGGTATTGAACAAACATAATTAAAGTTATTTTTAATCTGCTGTTTGTGCGGGGGAAAAGTTGTTATGATGGCTGTTGTTGCGATTTGCAATGAACCAGGTAACGTGCGATATGAGTCAACTCGATCTTGATGTTGTTCTACTCTGAGATAGAGTGAATGCTGTTGTAGTGCAAAAAAGCAAATTTGAAACTTTTGAATTCCGTTGATCTCAGTACATTCGGAAATGTCAGTGGTAAAAAATTCCTGAAAGAGTGGTAGAAATTGCCTGGAAAGTTGTAAATTTCATAAGCCATTTGTTACTTTGAGCAGACATAGTGTAGCGCGTTGGAGAAGCGCGACCGCTGCCAAACTCTACTGCTTCCAGCCACATGCAAGCAATTCCGCGCAACAAGGATCCAGTTGCAGATTGTAGGACGTAGAAGTTGTTGTCCCTTTGGGTTATTGAAAACAGAAAAAAATTATTTTGGCGTTTTTGTTGTTTTTTTTCATACTGCTGAACAAGAAATTGTATTTTGGGTTTGACTCGTTGCTTAGAGCTTTCGAAACACTTTTCAGATAGTTTGGAACATTTTTACTAAATTGAAAAAAAAGCACGCCAATAAAATTGTCATCTCGTCATATCACTTAAAGTACCATAGTGTAAAAAGAGAAAATTAGAACCTACTTCGCTTTGTTTTAGTTTATTTGTCATAATTTTGACCAGTCTTATCATTAACGTACAAGAGAGATAAATATCAAAACCAAAATAGAAAGAAATCTACAAACTCTAGATCAAGAGAATTTTCAAGCAAGAAGACATCAGCATCAATATGCAAAATTAACATAAAATGTGGACGTGGGTAATTAAGCAGCAGGTGCTTCATTGTGAAATATAGCTGCAGCAAAAATAAGAGATAAAAAGTACTAGAGTGATACGGCTTTGAAAAACTGTAAAAATGCAGAAAAAAAATTGGCTTATAAGCTTGTCACAAGAGTAACAAAAAAATGCCGAATAAAAGTTTCCAAGGAAAAAAATGTACTTGTTGAAAAATGTTTTTTTGTTGGGATGCGTGAGCTGTTTTTGATCAATTTTGTTAGGAGGGGTTAGCCCAAAAGGACTATTACAATCCCGCGATTTATTCGTATATTTCTTTTGCTCTTTGTTTGCCAAGTGCCTTTGCTATCCTCATTTTTGAGCAGCTCAGAGATAGATTCGGAGTCTTCCTCACTTGACATGCTATCACTGAACATTGGGGCATCAACGCCAAAATGAAGTTTGTTGTTAGTGTTGGTCGTTGCGTTTTGTTCTTTAAAAACAAAATTGAAAAGCTCTTCTATAGCACTTAATGAACTACTTTCAAAAGAATCGCTGCACATGGAATGAGTCGCGTCAGTAACGGAGAGTTTACTGGATTTTGCTAAATTTGCGGAAAAATTGGGTTCGTTACAGTCTTGTGGCGGAGAGGAATCTTTTAATGTCTGTAATCCGGAGTTGAAGAAAGATGTTACGTCACGTATAAGGGACTGTTCCTTTAGTAGTAGCTGCAGCTTGATCATGGTATCCATTGGAGATGATAGGGCTTTAAAATCCGCGGTAATATCATCATCAACTAGAGGAGGTTCGCTATCTTTACAGTCAAAAGGATTTTTGGAGTGGCTAGAGTGTTTTTCGCGGAGCTCAGCAATATCTGCTTGTTTTAACAAAAGTATGTCTCTATCGTTCCCACACAGAGATTTATTTAGTTTTCTCCGAGTTGTTGAAAAGTTGGCCTAAAAATAGCGTCGCTTTGTGGTGGATGTGAAAGATGTTCGGCTTACCGGTATGGTCTTTTTTGTTTGTTATTAGTTTTTGTCGGGAAAGTATTACGCTGCTGGTTGCTCCCGGCATTGGAGTCATTAATGTTACAGCTAGCAGGTGCCATGTTGTGTGACCTAGCAGAGGAAGGAGAACTTCCATTTGACAAAATAGCGTTGTCCGTATAAGATGTTATTTTTGGAGGGCTTTTTTTTTATTTTATATACCGGCGGTTGTGTGTTTTCTGGAATAGAAGAGAAAGTCAAAGCTACATGGAAAGTCATTTTGTGAATTGACGACAGCAGAATAAGATACATTGGAATGGCTGCGTTTGCTGGAATGTTGAGAACCTTGCCGTTTTTACGGGAAAGATGCCAGTGAATACCCCTTGTTATTACAAAAATTGCATTGAAGCACATTTTCTTCACCTGGCTTTATGACCATGACAGTACTGTTATTCAACGTGATTTTACCCGGAACCAAATTTGGCAAGTTCCACCCCCAAGATCCCCAAAACAGCCCCTCCCCAATTCAAATTTCTAGCTTTGCACCTGTGTCTAATCATGTTTTAGCTCGTTTCTGTGCCACCAGAGTTCTTCCTGATGCCACGTTTTAAAAGTAAGTATTAATTTTTATCAAAATAAGCCCAAAATTAAGTTTTTTGCAAAAAAAGCAAAGTTTTTGAGTGCTAGGGGCGGAGCCCTCTGGCCTCTAACACAGCCTCTTCCCCCATTACAGATTTCTGGTTACGCACCTTAGATTTCTAGATTTCAGATTTCTAGTAACTTTACTGCGGATTGCTATGAAATAAACCCGTCCGTGAGTAAGAAAATAGCACAGTTACCACTTTCACCACAACTAACAAAATTTCCGCACTTCATTCTCTCAGCGAGCAATTGTTAGGTCTATGTTGTTCAAAAGAAGCAAAGTTATTACCAAATCATGAAAAAAGATATAAGTCTTCTCAATCATCTAAAATTGACACATACATGTAAGAAAAACAAAACAAAAACAAAAAAAAGAACAACAATAAAACCAAAAAAATGCCATGCAAAAAAACTTTTTTTTACACCACTATTTAAGTTATAACTTGTTTACAACAGCAGCTCAACAAAAATTTCACAACTTTCATCATAAGCAAAGCCACTTTATGAATAACCGCATTGGCAAAATGCCATTTCTAGTTTTCGATCAGTAGCATTCAAATCACGCTTTTGTGTTCAGCAGACAGCAGACACTTATGTGTGCTAAGTCGAAAAATACTAGAGTGTTACGTCAGATACCTCTCAATTCGGTGCTGATTGCATGACAGTTTTATTTAATTTGATTGAAAACAATACCGGTATTTCATAGCCTTATTAAAATAGTAAAATTTCTAAAAGTTTCGGACTTAGCTATGCCCCTCATCAATAAAAATAAAATCTGAAGCAGTAAAAATTGCGTAAACAGGTCTCGAATAAAAGTAGCCTCACTACAATTACGCATGTATTTGTAGCGCTATTACAGCTATTGTAGTGAAACTACTTTTATTCGAGACCTGTTTACGCAATTTTTACATTTTTACTGTTTTAGATTTTATTTTTATTGATGAGGGACATAGCTAAGTCCGAAACTTTTTGAAATTTTCTAGTTTAAATAAAGCTATAATCAAATAAAGCAAAATGCCTTCAAGAAAATAATGCGTATTTAATGCGTCTCTTATTAAGGGAATGAATTATAACAGAGCAGAATAAACAAACAAACTAACAAACAAAATTAAAAACTTTTCAAGTACCTGGCGTATTATTGTAGAATTTTTAAATATTCTTTTTGCTTTTATTACGTTGTTTGATCCAAAAATACTTGTATCATACTGAGCTAGGAATTTTAATTGAAAGTTGTTTGGCTTATTTGCAAATAAAACATTGTTAAGTGACTCTAAGTTCAACCCTGCGATAAGAAACATGGTAATGACTTGCTTTCATCCGCTATTAACAAAAAAAATTATCAAACAAAAGCACAGAAACGGTCTAACGTTAGAACAAATGCTACAGCGGATTTTTATACACATCAGCTTTGCCTCTTTTGAAAACCTACAAATTACAATAATATTTTATAAGATGCACAGAGCTGGGCAGCGCTGTTTCGAGCTTTTAGCTCTCATCGGCAGCCCTCAGCTTCTCAAACAAAGTTATTCCCCAGCTGGACAAGACTCTTGGCCGAACTGGACAAACCTTAAGGGCTTGCCCAGTGGCAGAGGGTTTCTAGGGAATAAACGATTTTTCACTTATGGTACTTAAAAAAAACAAGTGAAAAAATCGCTGAACCCTTGTAGTAAGGATAGCCATAGGCTATAAGTGGAAGTCGTAATGATTTCCCAGGAGTCGACCACGAAGGACGTCAAACCTTTCGGTTATAATTTTTTGTGTTGTAGTACTGCATTTTTAAACAAGATAAAATGCACAAACATGCATTGCTGTAGTTTTGACTAATTCCATTTTTTGTATCTCAGACAAAATATTTTACAATAATTCTTTATTTTTGTTGTAAGCAACGTGTCGTGCATAAGCAATTATCGTAACTTGCATGACTATTCTATCGTCTGCGAGAACCACCACTTTTTTTACCTAGATTGGAATGACTAATTACACGACATCATGTATTAAAAACGTGAATGTTGTCTTTCGTCTTTTGATCAATAAATATTAATCAGTTTGGAAACCGACAAAAAAATTTATTATATAAACAATGCTTCCATTATTCAATTTAATTGCTGCTGAATTAGGAGTGACGGACGGCGTTCGGTTGGGTAAGTTGATCAGGGCCCCCGCATTACAGAAATTTCCTCGCTAGCATTAATAACGAAAATTTTTTAAGAGGCGCTACCTTACGAAAGATTCGCTAAAAGGCAAGAGGTTATTTTTGCACGTGCATCCGAAGCTCTGCAAGCTGGGTAACGTCATTTTCGCTCGCTAAGTTACTTGGATCGATTGCGAGATATAAATCGAGTAAAAAAATTTCACATTTTTTTCCCCAACTTAACAAGGATTTTGAAGCGCTCTTTAAGCTTGCAAGAAAAACTTTTCCGTTCAGAAATTTAAAAGCTAAATGTTAAAAATTTCTTACTATAGCGAATCTTCTCTGAAAAGTGATTACAATAATCACCATGTTTGCTATTAGACTGCTAAGAAGAAAGCAAATTGCATTGAGAACCATTTTGCTGTATCAACTAAAAAAAAAACATTGAGTAACGCCTGTTGAAAAAATAGCAATACAATCTTTTTATAAAAACAAATTTCGAAGACTACGAGAATCGTTTTTGCTTAAATTCCAAAACAAATCAAAAGCAATGCCAGCCTTGGCAGCAAAATAAACCAAAAACAAACGAAAAAAAATTCCAATCAATAAAAGAAACTAAATTTTGTACTGATTCAAAACGATTAAACTTTGTGATTTTCTTGTATTAGCAAGCAAAATTACAACTATTCTAAGACTATAGAGCGCTCTTGCTCAGCGCAAACAACTGAGAAAATTTTTTGGCAGTTGTTCGACTTGAAAGAAGCTTGCTTTTTCTGTTTACAATTTTACGATGCTACAAATGCAGGAAAAAAGTAATTAAACAGTTTTGCAAAATATGGTCGCTGCAATTGACATCGATGCTCTCAAAATTTAAAAAAATCAAGAACAAACGAGGCTAAAAATTGGCAAAAAATTAAAAACAGCCAGTCTCAACTTAAGATTTTCTGGTTTTAAAAACGAAGAGTGTACTACGACTACTTCGATCACTTTTGAAAAACGTTAACCTAATATTACAGGTAACATATAAGTTTACCAACCAACCATTTCAACGGCGCTTTACATCATTTAAAAAAATTGTAGTTAGAGACGTTGTTCTTTTTTGGCATTGATTCAAAAATATAACTAAATTCGGCTGTTCATTTACTAATTATATTCAATCCAGGATTTTGCAAGCTTAGAATATCAACGCTTGGTTCATAGTATTTTTTCCGTAACAATTACTGTGCTTATAAAAATTGCAAACGTAGGTATAGGCCTACTAGGCCTAAAGGTTTAATGTTCACCGGGCATAAGTAAAATAGCTCTAATTCTTGCGTTCTTCCGGTGAAGTCATTGTCACAGTAAGCTTGATCTTAAAAGCTTTGTTTTTATTGACGTTTCGTTGGTCATGACGATTAACATCATCAGAATACGAGCAACGATAAAGAACTACGACTGAAGCTACGTAGCATCAATATGAATGGTAAGATTTTTATAGTTTTCGAAATCCGAAAGTTAATTATTATGTCACAACAATAAAAACAAATTTGTAGAAAAGCGGAGAGTGTTAAAACTTTGGTCACAAAAAACTACAGTATAAACTAAAATGATATCAAAGCATAAGGACATTAAAGCAAAGAACGATAAACTATTGGAAAAGATTCACCATCTGAACGATTAATTACTTTTGGCCTAGAAAGAATAAACCAAGATTCGGCGGTTAATCTTTTAGAAAAATTACTTTCAGTTTTCAAAATTCGTGAGTTGGCCCAATCAATTACGTGATCAAATAATATTACATGTTCACACAAGGCGGAATTTTCTGGTTTTTGTTGCTTAATGGCTCTTTGGTGCTCTTTTAATCGGGAAATTGAAATGGCTCTTTGGTGCTCTTTTAAATAATATTACATGTTCCCGATTAAAAGAGCACCAAAGAGCCATTAAGCAACAAAAACCAGAAAATTCCGCCTTGTGTGAACATGTAATATTATTTGATCACGTAATTGATTGGGCCAACTCACGAATTTTGAAAACTGAAAGTAATTTTTCTAAAAGATTAACCGCCGAATCTTGGTTTATTCTTTCTAGGCCAAAAGTAATTAATTGTTCAGATGGTGAATCTTTTCCAATAGTTTATCGTTCTTTGCTTTAATGTCCTTATGCTTTGATATCATTTTAGTTTATACTGTAGTTTTTTGTGACCAAAGTTTTAACACTCTCCGCTTTTCTACAAATTTGTTTTTATTGTTGTGACATAATAATTAACTTTCGGATTTCGAAAACTATAAAAATCTTACCATTCATATTGATGCTACGTAGCTTCAGTCGTAGTTCTTTATCGTTGCTCGTATTCTGATGATGTTAATCGTCATGACCAACGAAACGTCAATAAAAACAAAGCTTTTAAGATCAAGCTTACTGTGACAATGACTTCACCGGAAGAACGCAAGAATTAGAGCTATTTTACTGTGCGTATAGTTAGCTCGAACGCATTATTTTGAAGAAGAAAGGCATCTGACGTCACAATGAGGTATTTATAACGTACTAACGCAGATTACGCAAAATCTCGCAAAAAATGCGAGCGACCCCCCAATGGGCACAAAGTTAATCAAATAAACGCTTAAACATGGTCTAGATTTATGCATTAGACGTAATCTAGATGGTTTAATTTTTGTCTAAAAGTCTATTTTGCAAAAATGCATATTGTTGAAAAGACGTCTCAACAAAGAAGTCAAATTACGTAACTCATAGACCTTAACACGTTGTTTAATTTTGCGTATATTCGAAGTCTTTGTGTCTATTCAACTTTGCGCATTTTGCAAAAAGAACAACATTTAGACCAATTTTTGTTCTAGACGGCTTTTAGACGTTTTGTGCCCACTGAGCAGTTTTAACGCATGTTGAGCTTGACGGCTCGGGACTGGTAGTTTGTCTATGAATTTTTTTGTTCGGTAGCGTCTTTTAGCGAGCGAGAATGGCCTTTATGAGCTCGCTAACATGTATTGCAATGTGGGCCTAGGTGCGGAAAGTTGGCTTAGTTGTAACAAAGTTTGGATCTTTTGAGAAAGTTAGGTGCAGGTTTTCCTTAGTCAAACTAAGAACCGGTTGATACCGCTGGGCATAAAATTGTGAGTGTACAAGCTTAATTTTAGTTTATTTCAAGCAAAGATTTGGTACGCCTTGCGTGTCACCTTCAAGATTAGAAGCTGCCAGTTGAGTAAAATAAAGTAAGGATACGTCCACAATTTTACACTCAGAGTGAAACCGGGCCATAATGAAAATTTATAAAATTGCGTCTAATAAGAAACAGCTCTGAAGCTCACTCATTTAAAGATTTTAAATTCCTAACATTTTTTCGTTTTGTTTTTATTTATTTTAAATTTTTTTCATTTTTTTCAAAAATTTTTTGATGTCGCAAAAACTTTAAGATTACCTGAAGCTTTAATATCAAATTTGGAATTGTTGTTGGTGCAGGCCCGGCGCCACGGGGGGGCATTCCGGGGCCGTGCCCCCCAAATGACTGCTTGTGCCCCCCAAACGAAAATTGTGCCCTCCAAGCGAGGACTGTTTCCCGAAGAAATTAACAGGCTTGGCGCTACTGGAGTGCAAATCGAGACCCAAATTGGTGTTTGCGGTATTTTCGTATTTTTTGTGGACTGACACCGGATTTCATGACATTTTTGGGATGAAGATCTTTTTTTTTGGAGAGCACCTGTTTTCGGCCAGAAAAAACGTTTGAATTTCTGATTTCGGGAGGAAAATCCCTTGGAATTTTTGGTCTTCACCTTGTTTATTTGATCCATAAATTTCTCGTGCAGCCGTGCCCCTCTCAAATTCACATAAATAAATTTCTCGTGCCCCCGTGCCCCTCTCGAATTCACATAAATAAACCTCTAGTGCCCCCCAAAATTTATTTCTGCCCCCCCAGTCACGCTATCCTGGCGCCGGGCATGAGTTGGTGAAAAGTATTACGATAAAACATGTTTTTTCATTTTGTGGTGATGGTGGTAGGTTGCTTGATAATTAATTTGACTGTTGAATTATCTTACTAGGAGCACTACATTTAAGGAGTGTGTTACGCAAAGTATTGTTTTTACTCCAGTGATTTGGAAGTATCAAGTAAGAAATACATACGTTATAACATTTTTATGCGTTTAAGCTAGCGGGATAGCTTTTTTTTGTTGTTGTTAGAATCAGCAGATTTGTAACTATTAGTAATGACAAATATTTTGTTTTGTTGGAGAAGATTCATTTTCTATGGGGTTCCTTCCATTGGAAAATGAATCCCCATCAAATTCTTTTTTTAGTGGTTTTATTGTAGGTTTTGTAAGTAATTGAATGATATTTATATTTCTTTTGACATTGTTTGGGGTTTTTCCTATCTTATCTGGCGAGCGATGCTTTTACCACTGCATTTCCAACCTCCCTCTAGGAAAAACTCCCATGCAGTGAGAATTTCCTCGGTTATATCATGTCACTGTACTTTAATCGCGCCCTAATTTTGCAATGTGCAAAGTTGCATGTATCCGGTAACAAATACCAGCACAATTTAGAGAACATTTGAAACGCGTTAAAATCTTTGGTTTTTGGACCAGAAAGATCATGGGTCTTTTGAATACAAAATCAGTAAAAGCGTGTGCTAGCTCTATTTGTTTTATTAAAGGTTTGCTAGTTTATTTTATTTCAGCTCTCACTTTTTATCTGTTACGCTATGCAGTCTTATAGCGCTGTTGCAATAAATTATTTTTTACCTCTATGTTTATTTTTTATCATAAACGAAAGCCATAATTAAGACCTAATTAAAAACTTATTCAAATAGAATGATAATTTTGGTCATGTTTAGCATTTTTTTGGTCATGTTTATTTTAGTACCTCGATTTACTTCTTTTCTGCAAGCAGCTCTAGATCAATAAGGGACAATTTCCTTTTAGTTTAATCGTCATAAGCTATTCCCAATTTTGACTATTTTCAATGTTTTTGTTATTTGCTGTTGGTATCATTTTTAGTAAGTCGTTTATATTCCTTGGTTATGGAAATGCCAACAATGCTGAGGCGATTACACGTAAGTACGAGAAATTACTTTTACCTACCGGAAAATAATTGAAAAATATTGTATAGGGCATGATAATATTACAATTGCTATCTGGTAATCGGCAAAGCGGATCAGTTTTTGATTGAAAAGTTTTTTGCGCTGTCAGTTAACAGCTTGGATTGTTGAAAGGTTTTTGGCAATCCTCTAGGCCGACGGACGATCCCTTTACCACACCGAGGAAAATTTGAACTGGCTTTTTGTATTACCATTGGCCTGATTATGGTCATCAGTTTCTAGGGCACACCGTGGAGAGGTTTGTGACTTGTGTCCAACGTGTGAATGCGGTGCTGAGAACCAAACAGCATACCACATAACAGCATTTGTCCGTTTTACTCTTCATCCCACAGTACAGGGCTGCCACATCCTGGAAAAATCCTGGAAAGTCCTGGATTTTTTTTGCTGTCCTGGAAAGTTCTTGATTTTTGTTTATTAGTCCTGTAAAGCCCTGGAAAAATGTTTATAAAGTTTTCCCGTGATTTACCAGCTCAGAACGTGAATTTTTTTTTGTAATAGCTGGTACCTTGTAATTGTACAAAGTCATTGTTGAAATAATTTGCATTGTTAAGTTCGTTCAAAAAGCTTTATTGTATTGTCAAAAGACAGAGCTTATTTGTACTCGGGCGTTCAAACAAAAAGTCGCTATCCTAGCTCTAATCCAGTTCTAAATCTAACCCAAACTATAACGCTAGCTCCGACCCTAACGTTAATATGAGCACCCATTCCTCTGCTTTTTGCTCTCTTTTTCTTTTTAAGCAGTTCTTACTAGTAAGCGAGCTTGCTAATAAGCACTTTCTCATTAAAATGCCAAAATTTGCGCTTTGCAGTACAGTATTTATAAATTATTGAATATTATTAGGAAGAGTGAATTTATGGACAGCAATTTATTGCAATGCGATACTCTAGTAGCAGTATTACTGCTAGTAGCAGTTGCGTAGCTTTGGCCCATTGACCAAAATGCACAAGAAAAATACGACGTTTTTCGCACTATACCTCTGAAGCAGTTTTTTGCAGTAATATGGACACTAAAGTAATTTAACCCATATCACGCCTGCGTCAGTTTAAACTGACGCTAGAAAAAATTGATTTTCGATAGGTTGACATCATCAAATTGAGTAATGTTTAATTTTGTCATTTCATGACATCCTAGACTTTTAATTCCAAACATTTTTTTATTTAATTTTTGCGTAAAAAAAAAATTATAATAAACATAACAAGAAAATGCATAATTTTTGTTTTTTGCTGCATGTCATTTATTGATGACGTCACTGCAACTTACCGTGAGAGAGCAAAATTTTCTAACCTTGAAAAACAAAGAATAAATTTATACCTAAAGATGACAATAGCTGAAAACTTGCGAAAAAACGTTTTTGACTTGCTTTATGTGGGAATTTTCCTGCGTCAGTTTAAACTGACGCTGGTGGTAAATGGGTACGTGTGAAATTTTTTCGCTAATTAGATTTTGAGATTAAGCAATCTGTAATAGTTTGTTTTATTGTACCTAAATCGTTTCGATGAAAGATAATCCGCATTTTGTAACAATAAATTAGAACTTTTGTGGTTATTTTATTGCACGGAAATCTTTTTATAAAAGGTAATCCTCATTTTGTAAAAGTAATTGGAACTTTGTGCTTGTTTTATTGCACCTTAATCCTTTTCTGGAACAATGACTGGTTAATCCGCAATTTTGTTTTAGCTTCAACTTTTCTCTAATTCTCACCACGGACAATTAATGAAGTGATCTAATCTCTAGTACAAAACGATATTTGTCAAATAACAGTTGTGGGTCTTGCATTTTTCGAGAAAATTTTGTTACGAGTAAAATGAGTGTAGCCGCTTACCGAGTGTGACAAATTGCAATTGCAAGCGAAGTTGCGTTGTGAATCAAAAGTTAAGATAAAGTAAATTTAAATGGTTTCATTGTTGAAGTTGAGATATTTTGATTAAATTTTGCGCAAGTATTTCTTCAGGTAATTTTACAGTGTTACCGTGGTAATATTTACTAGATTATGAATGTTTATAAAGCCTTAGAAGCATTGGAAGAGCTAAAAAATAACGGATCTACAGCTGAATTGGTAACTGATCCAAGTCTTATTTTATTTCCTCCGGAAGATGATGGAAATGAAACTGAAGAAGATGATGGAGGTGACATGACCGGAGTGCCTGATAACCTCAGTCCCCACCAACTTCTATCAAGAGCTGAAGTAGAGTTGGGCGAAACTGGAAGTAGTGAGCAGGTACGTCTAGAGATTTTAGATTGCAGCGTTTGGAACAATATTTCAAAAATTTATAGAAAAAAAGCTTCAACATGTGTATAAAGTAGTGCTACAACTTTCTTTCTGCAGTATTGTCATAACTTCAAATAAGCAAAATCGTACAAGGTATTTTTCTCTTTTTATTAAACTGCAGTAACTAAGAATTATAGTTAGCTTTGATATGTTACTAATAATTAGCTATATTTTGCAGTTGGAATCAACAAACCAGACGAGCAGAGAATCCACCACTGATCCGCCAAAATCCAAAAAAGTTAGTTTTACATTTGACTATACTATAATTATTACTCAGTGGCCTGATTATTTTTGCAAAAACAGCTGTTGCTAAAGTTGAGCTCTCGTCCTGTTATGTTTCATTTGTCAGGGTGTTTGGGCCTACGTAAGTACTTTGCCGACGAGCACGCAGACCTCGCATCTTTTAGACGGCTGTTCCATACCGATAGAAGAACTATGTTCGTTGCCTTTTAACAATAAAAGTTATTGTTGAAGTAATCATGTCTGTTGTTTTAGAGAAAAAAGACATCCAAGTCTACAAAAAACAAAAATGCATCTAGCAAAGACAAACCAAAATGGCAACACAAAGATGTTAATTCGGACTCTCTGTTGAACAAATGGGATTTACCTCCTCCAACGTTTGATGAAAATTTGTTGCCACATCAATTATTTGAAAGATTTATTAGTAATGAGGAGCTGGAACGGATATGTGATGAATCTACAAGATATGCACGACAAAAAGGCAATCACAGTTTTATTATGACCAAAAGAAAATTAAAAGCGTTCTTGGCGATTATTATTGTCAGTGGCTATGCCAGTCTACCCCGGCAAGATATGTATTGGCAAACGCGCGATGATACGAACAATCGTTTGGTGTCATCCATGATGTCTAGAGGAGAATTTGAAGAATGCAAAAGATATCTGCATTTATGTGATAACGATCATCTAGATAAAAATGATAAATTTTCCAAAGTCAGACCTTTGTTCGATTCTCTTAACAAACAATGTTTGGAAAACTACATACCAGAGCAACACGTCAGCGTCGATGAGTCCATGGTTCCATATTTTGGAAAACATGGAGCCAAGCAGTATATTCATGGCAAGCCCATCAAATTTGGCTATAAAATGTGGGTTATGGCCAAGCCATTGGGATACTGCATCCAATTTCGTCCATATGCTGGAAAAGACGCGGCTTTTACGGAGTATGGTGATATTGGTCTTGGGCTGGGTGCCGCAGTTGTGGCTCACTTGCTAAAAATGTTACCACCTCACCCGGGATCGAATTATCACGCCGTAATGGATAATTTTTTTACTAGCACAAAGCTAATTCGGTACCTTCAACTGAAATCGATTGCAGCTACAGGAACTGTACGGTTGTGTAGGATGGAAAATCCACCACTAAAAGACGTCAAAATGATGGAAAAAGAAGCTCGAGGTGCTAGCGATGTTGCAGTTGATGATAATATCAACATGGCAGCTGTTCGTTGGAAGGACAATAAAGTTGTTAACGTTCTGTCTACATTTGCAGGCAAGGATCCTGTACAAAAGGTCAAGCGATACAGCCAGGAAGCGAAAAAAAGAATCGATATTCCCCAACCAAAAGTTGTGCATGTATACAACCGCTACATGGGTAGTGTAGATCGACTGGATCAAAATCTTGCGGCGTACATGATCAACTTGCGAAGCAAAAAATGGTGGTGGCCTTTATTTCGATTTTGCATAGATGTGGCTATTAACAACGCTTATCAGCTTTACCGCATAAAACAATTGAATGAAGGCGAAAGCAGAATGGATGCTTTGGAGTTTCGCCGGGTAATTGTGGAAACTTATTACAAAAACTATAAAACAAAAAATGATTCGGTTGCATTATACCCAAAATCGGCAACCAAGAATCATGTGCGAATGGCCGAAGAAAATCACCACTGGATTAGGAAAGGAACGCAAAGACGCTGCGCTAAAAATGGATGTAAAGGAACTTCCAAATTTTTCTGCATTACATGTAATGTTGGATTGCACCCTGAGTGTTTTGAAAGTTTTCATTTTGAATAAATGACTGAATTTTCTTCAATTCCTTTGTGTTGTATACTAATATCTACGTCAATATATTGCAGTAATAATTTGCATGAATGCATATTATCGGCGACAATTAATATAATTTAACATAATTTACTTACACTAGTCATTAAACAAAGCGCAAAACAAATAATCAGAATCGTACGCGCAAAAAAAAACGGACGCATCATGTGCTCGTAGTTGAGCGCTATAACATTCTACACGTACCCGCCTACCGCCAGCGTCAGTTTAAACTGACAAAAATTGTTTTCTTTATAAAATCTTTAAAAAAACTTTTTTTCAAAAAATTTTTTCAGTTATGATCTATTTGTGACCTAAAGAACCTGCAATATCAAAATCATCAATTTTTTCGGGGTTGGGGTGATATGGGTTAAAGCCACTTTTGGAACTTGATTTTGGGGAAGGGCTAATATTGGTCAAAAATAAAACCAGTAGCAAGTAACTAAAAATGGCTGAGAATATACAATCAATTCGATTGCTTGATGCAAAATGCTTAACGTAGGCTTTGTAAAAAAAAGGGTCTATTGAGTATTTAATTCTGTTAAATACCAATCAACTCTCTTAAATCTCGTTTCATTAGCCCCTCCTTCCAAATTATATTTTTATCTAGCGTTATAAAATACAGACGATTTGGATTAATACAAGTGAGGTTTATTAAAGGAAGTGCCTATTTACACTTTAGCGAAAAAATGAGCTTTGCTTAGAGAGAATAAGAGACTAAGAATGGGTGCTCAATGCTCATTTGATCTTTTATTTTTTAAATTATTATCGTTAGTGGTTAGTTGGGGTTTAGATTTTGAGTTTGGGTTAGGATTAACGTTAGAGCTAGAGCTAGGGTTACGGTTTGGGTCAAGTTTAAGGTTGGGGTTAGGGGTGGAATAGCGTTTTTTATTTGTACGCTGGCGTGCAAGTAAGCTCTGTCTTTTTCAAATGATAGGGTTTTATGATTTACTGGCTGGAAATAAAGGTAGGACTGAAGGTTTACAATTACCCATCACCAGAGCTCGACCAATATATCGGTCAACCAATATCAGGGCTAAGCCGATATATCGGATCGGCTATCTACCACCGATAAAATATGGGCTAAGCGCAATTATGTACCTTAAAGAGTTTATTTTGTAGAGCAAGCACGAGCACTCTTGCATTCTATTTGCATAGTATGTCTTGTGTATAATTACTTTTAGCCCATTTATGCAACCAGTTTAATCACGTTTTCGCAGTGCTAATTTCTATGCCACGTTTTAAAAGCAAAAACGTTTACCAAACTAAGCCTAAAACTAAGTTATTATTGCAAAAAAATTGCAAAATTTTCGAGCACTGGGTGCTTGGCTCCCAGACCCCAATGGCTTGCGGCTGCTGGGCTCCGCTTCCCAGACCAAAAAGCGCTGCTCTCCTATTGCAAATTTCTGACTTTGCACCTGGCTGTAATCAGGATTAGAAATGCAAATGCGTTACATCCAGGGGCGGATTTAGGGGGGGATGGGGGCGATGCATCCCCCCCACCAGCCTAAACATAACCTGCATACTGCGTATGTATAATATTAAGCTTACGTATTTGAAAAAAAGCAGTCAGTGAATACTCGATAAGCCGTGCGACTGTGACTTGATTTCTAAAGCCAATGGGGTAGGGGGGGGGGGGGGGGGGGCAGGAAAATGTTCTTTAAAAAGGCTTATTGAAAAATGTTTATTGAAAAAAGATCGTTTATTGAAGAATGCTTAACACAGGTATCATCAAAAATATATAAGCTCAGGAACATGGGAGGGGGGCTATTCAGTATTAGAGTTCTGCAGTTAATTACCAATCACTTTTCTCAAACTTCCTTCCATTACCCCTCCCCCCTATTTATATCTTTATAAAATATAGACTAAATAGATTACTCCTTGAACTACGGGGATAGGATTTTATAATTTACCAGCTTGTAAATAAGAGAACTGAAATTCTAGCAATAGCTACTTCCAACAAAGCCCCTATATATGCAACTAATATAAACATGCTTTTGCAAATGCTAATTTTTATGCCACGCTTTAAGAGCATAAATTTTATTAAAATAGGCCTAAAATGAAGTTATTTTTGCCAAAAAAATATAAAATTTTCTAGCGCTGGGGGCTCTGTCCCCAGGCCCCCGTGCCTCCGGCAGACCGCCTCCGGCAGACCGTGCCTTCGGCAGACCGCAGACCCCCGTGCCTCCAGCGTAGCCCTAAACCGCCGGAGACCCCCTGTCTCCGGCGGTTAAGGGCTACGCTCCCACACCACACACTGGAGGCCCGTACACAGCCACCCAATTGCAGATTTTTTGCCACGCGCCTGATCAAAAATATGCCAAGCAAATTTGCGCGACGTCAAGAAGATTAATCATAAACATCCTAAATTTTGAGATTTGTGCTTATAAATTTTGTCATCCCTTCCCCACCAAAATTTTCTGGATCCGCCACTGGTTACATCAAAATTTTTCCTCAATCACAAGTACAAAAAAGTAGGTGTATGAAAGAATAATAGTCAAAATTAAATTTTAAGTCCTGTAAAAAAAACTTAAACAGTCCTGGAAAAGTCCTGGAAAGTGGCCTAAAAAAGTCCTGGAAAGTCCTGAAATTTGATTTTGCAGTTTTTGTGGCAACCCTGGCAGTACAAATGGACTCATCCCAGTGGATGAAGATTATCCTCGGGGTGGTAGCAAAATTTTGATGACGCCATTGCATTGATTTGCGGTTGGCCGATGAGCCCCTCAATCAAAAATTTGGCTAGGTCTATGTGCACTTGAGCGGTTTTATTTGCAATTTTATTTGCCATAAAGTTCACTTTATTTCGAACGTAAAATTTTACTTTATTTTTTCAGAAGCTTGTGGGAAAATAAATCTTACTGCAGAATTCTTTCCTCAAAATTTTTCGACACCAAATTACCCCCAATCTTATCCAAACCATTTGTCTTGCGAATGGAGTATAAGAACAAGACCAGCCAACCAAATCATTCTTTTGGTTTTTCTCCACTTTCGAACGGAGGCTGATTTCGATTTTGTTCAGGTATATTCATTGGTCAGCGTACGCATTTACTAAATTAATGTACAGTTTGTACAAATTACTAAATTAATGTGTCCATTACTAACTTAATGTATGTATTTACTAGATTAATGTACACATTACCAAATTAGTGTGCGCTGTAACCATTATTAAATTTTTCTAAATCACAAGTGTAAAGGTTTTAAATATATTAACTTAAGAATAATTGGACTCTAATGAAAATTTTGCTTTTCATGTTTTGCAATAGCTTTAATTTAGTGCCTAGACTCCGCTTCTTTGTCCGAGTCCATTAATACTTGTATGTTCTTTAATGTTGTTCATAAAAAACTTTTTTTTCACATTTAATCCATCACCCCCGCAAATTGTTAGGTTGGTGATAGAAACCCCACACACCGAATTTCAGCTCATTCGGTCCACAGGGAGAGGAGGGCATGCATTTTGACATTTTGAGTTTTCGTCAAAAAATATGGATTTTTTGCCCGCTTCAGCATTAATTTTTTCAGCAAAAATACCTGGTATCGCAGCTTTTTTTGATTTAATATTGCTCGAATTAGATGTTAGATCTAGTCTAAACCAGTTTTGGTGTTTGTTTTGTAAATTTATTAACAATAAATTCCTTTTTTCTTCGCGATTTTGACTAAAACATGTTAAGGTGCTTATGCCATCTTGTCTGCTTTCTAACACCAATACTGCCCTACAAACCATTGCATAAAATGAGAAAAAGACTGATTTCTACCTAAAAACTCATCTAACCTCCCTCTTTAAGTCCAGGCGATGACATACAAAAGTTATTGAAACTATGTTTGGCAAGTTTAACGGACGGAAACATGATTTATCATTACAATAACAACTGCTATAACGTTAGTCAACAACCAGCGGTTGATGAAGTTTCAAACATCATTTCCTCGCGGTCCAGTATTTCTGTGTTGGTTGTTTTAGTTCTTAGCAAGAACAATTTCATGATCGTCCGATTTTTTGACCCTGGGTTTTCAAGGTACTGTAAAATAGTAGAGTAGGAATAATTCATTGCGAAATGTTACAAAGTTTCGTCTATAGGCTGATCATTCTTTAGGTAATAATGCTTAAAAACTAGGTTGTTCTCACCAGTAGAGCTAGCCAGATACATCTTGTCTATGTGTTTGGTGAATCGAACAACCATCTCGTATGCACGATTGTTTTGGTTTAGGACATACATCCACCTCTACCAATCAAGCTTGAGACGAGCTCAAAAACAGTAGTAGTTAGAGCCCGTTCATATACAAGGTTGGCCATAAGTCGTACAACAAAGAATCACGTGGAGAATGATGTAAAACAATGTCAAATCTGGAAAAGAAATGTATTTTGTCCACTTTCTTAGGGTATAAAGTACATGTTTTTTTTAGAGCAGTGTAGCATTACATGTACAAAAGGGTTGTCCAAATTTAGGTCATGTTCGAAAAGTTATGTTTAAACACCTTAATCCCGTTCGTTTGGACCTAAAACTCAGTTTGCAAAAAATGTTTTTCAAATCGGAGGTCATTTAGATCTCGCTTATTGGACCTAAAGTTTGGACCCCCAAAATGCGCTATAATTAGGGAATTCCCCTAAGTATAAAATTCATGTTTTTGGTTATTAATGGTTCTGAAATGGTTTGTATGAACGCTTTACAGTTTTTATGAACACGTTTGCGATTTTGGTTGAGACATCATCATCGATGACGTCATCACGAATTTTAAGGGAATTTCCTAATCCAAAATTTCATTTTTTAAAATTTTTTAATGCTTTTGTCGTGTATTTTTTTATACTTTGAAGCTGAAATGAACACATTTGTCACTGTAGCTGTGATGACCTGCATTGTCACTTTTTTTTGGAAGAGCACTTTTTTTTTTAAAAAAGCAACAAACAATATTGATATACTTCGACATAATTTAAGTTATAATTTGAAGCACATTTCTTGCATATAAACAACCACTTGTTGTACACAAATAAAACAAGGTTTAAAAAGATTTGGAAAGTGCTGCTTTTGAAAATTCTGGAAATCGTTTTCTGTGATCTTCAACAGCTTGCAAAATTCTCTCACGTTGTTGAGGGTTGTCAGTTAGAATTGCAGCATAGTCTGTATTTAATTTAACCCCTCTTTCAGCAGCATCATTCACAACTTTAAGAGAGTTCACAAAAGATTTCATTTCTTGGTTAGAAGTAGACGCATCCTATTCAGTCACATGCTTTCGAAGCCAATCATGCTTTAAACTCAATGCTTCAAATATGAACCAAGATTCTGGTCCAACCAAGTCAATTAAATGCGTGTTTTGATCAACCGGTTGTCGCAACACTGGTATTCCTCGTCGGAATTCGTCAGGTCTGGTCATCAAGAGAAGACGATCTGCCATTTGTTGCCTACTTTCTTTCGATATTGCAATATTTTGGCTGCACAAAAAAAAAAAAACGTTTTCTTCAGTCAGGTACCAATTGCGTTTGTGAAGTTTCTGGAAAGCTGCAGCACTTACACTAGCGTCATATGGTTTATATTCCAGCATGCTCTGTAGAAAGTTGAGGTTGTTTATTGCTGCATCGGCACCAATGTTACATTTAAGCCATGCTGGGACATAAAACAGTACAAGAAAAGTGACTAACCGGTGAAGTTTAGAAATGGTTTTGTTATCGTAGTTCATTTGATCTGCCCACATGCAGATCTTTTGACTATAAAGTACCTGGCTCATTCAACGGGCTGAGTGTGTTGCTCCTGGGCGATGATGAGACACATCTTCGCAATGAACATATCCGATGATCGCTAATGTTAGCTCAGCACATTCTTTGTAATCATTTTGCAAGCTGGATTTTTTTCTGCCCTTTTCATGTTCCAGCAAAGATGTGATTTCATCACCGACTTCATTCAATTTTTTTTTACAACTACTCATCTGAAAAATTTAAGGTCTTGAATGGTTTTGTTTTGTCGATGTTGCCCCATTTTCTTTTGAATTCATTAAACTTTGGATTTTCAAGCCCGTTGTTTCTTTTCCAAATATTGACTTCCAAACAGCTCGTATTACAAGTTTGTAGATATGATGTCGTCAAGCATGATGGAACACTTTTCGACCAAGTTGTTCTTCAAGCAACTTTGCTGCATCATTGTTCCAACCGCTATTACTTGATGTAGTGTCAAAAACCAGGGCCTTGACGTTATTGGTAATCTGTCACATTAGAAGCATATCATAAGAAGCATCTGCTTGTGCTCTACCTGTAGAATTTTCTAAATTTGTAATGCCAAGAAGTTTGCCATTTTCAAAATCAGAAACACCGCCACCCGATGCTATTATAAATAGAGCTTCATATTTTGATCCCAATCGATCTGTTGTTAATTTTCCATCCCAGTGTAATGCAATGTTTCGAGGTGCATTTTGCTTCATTTTTTCCAATACTTCTTGAGAAATTTTAAATCTAGATGCAATTCTTGACCTTCTTGTGGTGGAACGTGATAGGCAGAAATCATTAACGTCTCCATTACATGCCTTAATGAATGAAGAAATTAGCATGGTTGCCGAATTGTCAAAAACATAAAGTCGATCGAGAGCAGCTGCGATTTCATGGTTGTCCATTATATTACGAGGCGCGGTGAGGATAATTTCACGGGTAGGAGCAGCACTTTGGCTATTTTTATCTTCAAACTCTGTACAAGATGAAGATGCACTATTGCTGCGTTGTGCCATAAACAAGGATTCGTCTTCAGATAGTTCTACGGAGCCTACAGTACTTCCACTTCATCAAAGGTGTAGAGTGCGGCAGTATTGCGCTGTTGGCGTATTTGTTGCTGTAGCAGTTGTCCATGCAGCACTTTATCCTTGCCAATCATTGATGATACCCTATCGTGGTCTGGTCTTCATAAAAGGCAATGTCTTCCTTTTTCTTTTCTTCCGTTAAGAATCTGCTTTTTTCAATTACTTCAACTGCATTTGGTGAAGCAATATCTCACAGTTTATCTAGTTTCTCAGTAAAAAATTTCGGTTTCCCACCAGCGTCACTTGGGCGCTTTCGATTTTTCTTCAGCTTTATCCATTCATTCCATGACTTCGACAATTTTTCTTCAGCATATTGTCTACCAAGTTTTGATTTCAGTTATCAGCTAGAATGGGAGCGCTTGATCTACCGCATGGGCAATACAATCTTTTACAGGATTAGAAGCACGAGATAATTCTTGAAGATACAAAACATACTGAAATATCTGACGAAGTATTGGAAGTTTTGTACCACCAATAGAAGTTTTGGAATTGCCTATTAGAAAGTAATTACTTGAAGATCTTGTTCGTAAGGGGTTGATTTTTTTTGCATTTTTGAAGCAGTACGAATATCTATTGCAAAAACAGAGCAGTTTTGTTGGTACACTTCAATAAACACTGAAAGCCTAAACCTGAAAAATATTTTTGTCAGTTTTACGTCGTAATAAATCAAATTCACATGTCGCGTTAAGCTTAGTGATTTGAAAACCAGATTTAAGATAAGAAATGCCTTTGGCTAAACTTTTAAACAAGATATGATTTGTATGACTAATGTTTCCAAAGATTCGGAATTTGACTCAGGTATTCTGGAAACGCTAGCTAGGCAACAAGAAACACTCCTTATTCAAGAGAAATAATATGAAAAAATACAAAGTACTAATACTAAAAAAATTATCGAATATTCCAGAGAAATCTCCTCAAACAACTTCGGCACTTAGGCTTTTACAACTACAGTAGTAGCAATTAACCCATTTGGCTAATTCTAATCAAAACTCTTACCAGTATTTCACGAAGATGGACAGACCAACAGTAAACGCAGAGTGACAACAATAATCCACAAACTCTTTTGCTCTCAAATTAAAATATCAGATACACAATCTACGCCACAGTTGCCACACAGGCTCACTAACAATTTAGCATACAATGAATACAATTAACTAGCAATAACAATACTTTCATCTAATAATAATACAGTCATAAAAATAATAAGAAAGACCAACTCACCCTGTATATACTTTCCTGGTGATGACGTCATATAAATACTTCATACATTCCACTTACCTCTAAAAAATGCCAGAACTTTTAACACATTCCAGAACATTCTTAATTCATGACGTCACCAACAGTCACCTTATACCTTACCATGATAAGTTTTCAAGTTTGCCATACCCATTAACTAAAATATTGAAAACTTTTGAGTCGGATGAACGCAAGCTTTTATCGATTGAAGCTATTTCATTTTTACCAAGATAGGACTAATACACCCCAATGAAGCACAGGCTACACTATTTGGCACAGCATGTACCACACCCCAAAGGGTGCAGCTAGGGTTAGTGTTACCATTGAAAATGTGTAAGTAGTGTCATGATGATAATGACATTACAACTGCAGTGACAAATGTGTTCATTTCAGCTTCAAAGTATAAAAAAATACACGACAAAAGCATTAAAAAATTTTAAAAAATGAAATTTTGGATTAGGGAATTCCCCCAAAATTCGTGATGACGTCATCAATGATGATGTCTCAACCAAAATGGCAAAGCGCCCCTACAAACCATTTCAGAACCATAAATAACCAAAAACATGATTTTTATACTTAGGGAATTCCCTAATTAAAGCGCATTTTGGGGGTCTAAACTTTAGGTCCAATAAGCGGGGTCTAAATGACCTCCGATTTGAAAAACATTTTTTGCAAACTGAGTTTTAGGTCCAAACGAATGGGATTAAGATGTTTAAACATAACTTTTCAAACATGACCTAAATTTGGACAACCCTAAGTATGTATCAGTTAAATTAGTTAATCCAAACTGTTTTAAAACTTTGGTGAACGAGTTATCGCTCACCCTGTATTTAGCACATCAAAGATAAAAGCATTAAAAACCTCACCGTTTCACTCTTATAACGTAGCGAGATCTTTACAGTTTAACTTTTAAAACAAGTACAGCTTAGGGTAAAGCAGACTGAAGGGTTTTCAATGATTTTTATCTGTGGTATACTAAACATTAGTTTTTACAAGCCATTTAATCAGCCCATTAACCAACCTTTCGTGGTCTTATGGTTCAAACAATGCAGGATTACAGAGTGTTAGCAGCAAGGGTGGCAGTACGGTACGGTACATTTAGAATTTGCGAACTACGTACCTCGCACTTCGAACCGTATCGTACCAGCGTGCCGTACTTCAGTTCAATTTTTGAAGCGTATCGTTCCAACGTATCGTACCCGTACCATTACAGGAAAGCCGTCCCGTACCAGCGTACTGTACGTTTTAGCAAAAATTGAGGCGTACCGTACCGTACTTACCCACCGTACCGCATTGCCATTCTTGCTTTAAACTACTCGCAACTTTAACTGACTTTAAAATAAATAGCCTATAAATCAGCGATCTCAATTCAAACATTTAGCGTCGGTTTCAGCTGTTTTTGCCACTATATACAAAAAGCAGGTGCAATGTGCAAAAAGTCTGGGATTTTTAATTCAAAGAGCATACCAACGTACCGTACCCGTACCTTTACAAAAAAGGCGTACCGTACCAACGTACCATACCCGTACCATTACAGAAAAAGTGTGCCGTACCAGCGTACCGTACTTCTTAGCAAAAATTGAGGCGTACCGTACCGTACCTACGTACCGTACCGTACAGCCATGGTTGGTTAGCGGTGCTTTTCAAATGTGTGGCTATCAAGGATAATATAAAAAGCAATCTTGAGTAAAATTATGCCCAACAGTTTATAGTGTTTTGGTTGCTAGCATTCAAGTCATAAATATGTCGGCTCTGTTGGCTTCAGAGGCTTCTTTTCGGATGCACAATACAATCGCACTAATAATATTATGTTCAGCAACAAATGTTGCATTTGCTTTTTCGAAATGAGTACGCTACAAGGTCGTAGAATTGTTTCAAGATTGTGCGAGTGCAGTTAGAGTTACCATCCAATCAAACAACTGTTTCATTTCTGTGAAAAAACATTGTTACCACTCATTTATAAGGCGTTAGTTAGAAGTAGAAGAAAATAAGAGGTTATTTGCCCAGTTGCTATTATATTACCAAACCAGTAGCACCAAAACGACGCAAAAACTAATGTTTCCTCAATTTTTGCTGAACTAAATTACTCTTTATAATCGGTTAGATTGGTTGATAATTTAGCGTTTGGTTGTGAGATTTTGTAACATTTCGCAATGAATTATTCCAGCCCTTTACTATTTTACAGTATCTTGAAAACCCAGGGTCAAAAAATCGGACGATCATGAAATTGTTCTTGCTAAGAACTAAAACAACCAACACAGAAATACTGGACCGCGAGGAAATGATGTTTGAAACTTCATCAACTGCTGGTTGTTGACTAACGTTATAGCAGTTGTTATTGTAATGATAAATCATGTTTCCGTCCGTTAAACTTGCCAAACATAGTTTCAATAACTTTTGTATGTCATCGCCTGGACTTAAAGAGGGAGGTTAGATGAGTTTTTAGGTAGAAATCAGTCTTTTTCTCATTTTATGCAATGGTTTGTAGGGCAGTATTGGTGTTAGAAAGCAGACAAGATGGCATAAGCACCTTAACATGTTTTAGTCAAAATCGCGAAAAAAAAAAGGAATTTATTGTTAATAAATTTACAAAACAAACACCAAAGCTGGTTTAGACTAGATCTATCATGTAATTCGAGCAATATTAAATCAAAAAAAGCTGCGATACCAGGTATTTTTGCTGAAAAAATTAATGCTGAAGCGGGCAAAAAATCCATATTTTTGACGAAAACTCAAAATGTCAAAATGCATGCCCTCCTCTCCCTGTGGACCGAATGAGCTGAAATTCGGTGTGTGGGGTTTCTATCACCAACCTAACAATTTGCGGGGGTGATGGATTAAATGTGAAAAAAAAGTTTTTTGAACAACCCTAATGTACACCGTACAGTTTCTATTAATTACGGATAAGAAGCAAAGTCAGCCCCGATGAAAGGAAATGAAAATTAACTCAAAATTAGATGCTCTGTTTATAGTTTTAAACAGGCTAGACATTTCCAACTAGATCCTGAATGTAACAAAATAACGTTTTTTTTTTCAACAAATTAAAATCGCAGCAAATCTTTGCTAATTGATAAATATAAGTATTTGATTAATTGATCAATATAAATATAAGCATTAAAAACTGGAAGCTCCTATTGGTCTCAACAAACACTGACTCTTTGATTTCAGGTGTTTGATCACCAAAGTAATGGAAGAAAATTTTCTGGGCGCGTTTCGCGGTTGAACGAATTTTCGCACAATCCAACCACCTTCGAGTCACGTTCCAGTCGGATTATTCTGTAACCTACACAGGTTTTCTAGCTACATTTCAAACAGGTAACCACCGATTCGAAGTTCAGAGATGGGCAAGTCCGCACTCCGTAAATCCGCCATTGAGGACAAATGAAAAAGTTTATCTGCACTGTTGTAGTTTATCACTGCATTCGTTAAAACTTTTTTCACCACTATCTACAAAATGTTAATAAAAATAATTTTCAAGATTGTTTCCTGCTTAAAGTCATCAACTTGTTAAATTGGCTGCTTGGCCGAGAGGTCAAAGGCGTTGTTCTTACTGCGACATTGATCACATGATCAGGGTTCAACTCGCACTCTGGTCACATTGCAACGTTTTTGGATAAGACGCTTTACGTTGATTATCTCTGCTTGGTGGCTTCGAACAAGTAGAAAATTTAATGGACAAATTTAAATTAATCAAAGAAATCCACAGGATCACAGGAAACTTCTTAACAAGTCATCATTCGTCGGAGCAGCTACAATTGCATTTAAATTGCAACAAAAGTGTACGGATCGTCCAACAGTCAGTGTCGACGCTGTCCGGTGACAAGAGGATAACTGTGGAACCATCAAGCAAGAATATTAGTCAAGTAGAGTAGACTCTCTGTAAGCAGTTTAGATATGTATTTCTTTCCTGTTGTATCTTTAGCTTCTTGCGGCGAAACTTTTGTTGCTTCCGACGAACTTCAAACCTTCTCAACTCCAACCTGGCCCGACAATTACCCGAACTATCAAAATTGTTACTGGGTGATCAATGCTGATGATTCTGGAAAACCATTTGAACTAGTTGTGGGTCAAGGACAGATTGAACCCGATTTAGATTATGTCGAGGTAAGCTGCACTGGCATAAGTACTGTACCAGTGGCGTACGGTGATTGACTGCCAAGTCCGCAAATTCGCAATTTTTTTGGTTAATCCGCGATTGCGGGCTTGTGGACTTGGCCAGCTCTGTTTTTTTACTGAAGCCAACCTTAAAAATTTTTTTGACAAACAATCATTTTGTTGCTATTTTTGTCCGAGCTTTTTTCAAATGTTATACTGATTTTAGAAATTAAATTAAAAATAGAAAATTAGCTCCCCCGAATAAATGTTTAAAAAACGGCTTTAAACAACTTTGAAGTCCATATCACTGTAAAAAAATGTTTCAGGAACATTAAAAGAGTGGTATTGCCCTGTTTCATTTTGGTTGACAGGCTCTTCTCTCCCAACTACGTTACTGAATTACAGCATTACATTCAAAAAGCTAGAGTACTTTTTCAATTTGACGCACCGTCTAAATACCTAAAATAATCTCTTCAATTTTTAGATTTTCCAAGACTTAAGAAATTCAACCAAACTCAGTGGAAATATTGAGCAAGCCACATTTACAATAAATAATACCGTATTGATTCATTTTCACGTCAGCAATGAAAGCAGTGGATCTGGTTTCAGTGCAGCGTTTCAAAACAGTAAGTTTCTTTTCATACTGAAATTTCGCACTGAAAAAACATTTCAAAAGAGGTTTGCGCTATAATATTGAGCAGTTTTCTGTTGTCATTATTGTCCGTAATTGACTATTTTCAGCGATAGGTCTAATCTTATCAAGCCAGAAGCCAACTACTGTATAAGATTGGAAACGTTTTCATCAAAAAGTGTTTTTGAACCGGACAAAATATTTTTGTTTCATCTACTGTATATATCTATTTTTGAGGTCATTAACTAATTTTTGAGGTATTTTGTTTCATCTATATATCTATTTTTGAGGTCATTACTTTTCTAGTTTGAATTTTGTTTTTTAAGGCCAAAAAAATAACCGTTGCAAGACTGTTTAGATTCACGGTTGTGTGCACCAACGTGGGTATACTTTAATCTGTGGATATTAAACTTTTAGTTTAAAGTTTTATATAAAAGAAAAATTGCTGTAATTTTAAAGAATTCAAGTATAACTTCTCAGAACTTGCAATTCAGCTCATTTTGTCTGTAGTAAGATCAACGGTCAATTTCAAGGGTTCTCACCTTTTTTCTCCAATTTCCCACTTTTTAGTTAGCCAACTCTCCATTTCCCACAACCATAAGCTTAGCTTTTTGTGGAACAAAGATGTCATAGAATGGAAGATTAGAAGTTGTGGCCTGGTTCGGCAGGTAGCTAAACGGAGAGGAAAAATGTTTAATTTGGGAGACGTGTTGAGTAAATTAGTGAAAGTCAAACGTATCAAAAACCATAAGCGTAGCCAGGGGGCCAGCCCCCCCAAATGAAATGTCACTAATAATAAAAATGAGGCAAAAAAGCCTTGTTTTTTCAGTTTCGGTTTATTTTGGCATCTTTCGGCGCAACAGTACACGCGCACAACAGCAATTAACAATAATATTGCCAACTAGGGGGCCCGGGCCCCCTTAATTCAAATTTGCCAACCAATTCAAATGTTTTGCCCGGAAAAAATTAAGGGTTTTTGTTCTAAAAGTTGCTACCTTGGGCCTTCATCTAACTTAGTTATCAACGTGATGCAATAACCAGGCCCGGATTTACCACTTGGCACAGTGCCAGGATCCCCGCGCTCAGATGGTAAGACTTTTTTTGGTTTTCACTTATTTGGCAGAAAGATGTTGCGATAATTCTCAAAGCACCAAGGGCCTAGAGCAATGTAAATCCGGCCAGAGTATAGGATGGGTAGTCGGCATAGCCATCTATTGCACCATTATTCAATGCCAATTCAACACCACCTCGCCAGTTTTTACGCGAAAAAATACTTTTGAAAGAAAATTAGCTTGGATAAAAGCTCATTAAGCAAATTATTGGATTTGAATTGAGAGGACCTGGGCCTCTGGCCGTAAATGCACTCTTATAACTGATTCATTTTATGACAAAACAAAAATCTCTGAGGCAAATTTTTGAGTAGATTATAATTTACTGCTAAAATATTGCAGGAAGCAATGCACCTTATTTCCCCCTACCTGTGTCAAATTACTCATTAAATTTAACACCAAAATGCAAGATTTTGAAACTGGTTTGGACTTAAATTGCAAAAAAAAAGATGTTTGAGCAATTTAATTTTTTTCAATTGGCTTTGAAATGGCTTTGAACACATGCAAAATGTCATGTAATGACATTGAAATAGCTTTTTTTCAAAAAAAAAATTACAAACAATCGTCCAGCGGCTTAGGCTTCACTCCCAAACCTCCATAGCCTCCGGCGGCTGGAGGCTTCGCACCCGTTTGAATTGCACTAGTTTACTCAACACGTCTCAAAACAGTCCCAAGTTAGACATTTGTACTTTTAGCTATTGGTTTAAGCACTTCCCTTTACCAAATTCTACTTAAGTGCCAAACCAAGCCACGGCTTCTGATTTTCCATTCTACCATATCTTTGCCTCATAAAACTTTTTAAAAATTTCTGAAGACGTCATTGTATGTGATTTGTGGTTTGGGCCTCCCCATTCAAAATCTTGGCTGCGCCTATGTCAAAGATTGGGGTCTGGGCGAGAAACCACCCAGCCGCTGGGTCATTTTTGGAAAAAAATAACTATTTTAAGGTCATTAAATCACATTTCGCACGTGTTAAAACCATTTGAAAGAACTAGATTTTTAACATTTGAAAGCAATTGAAAAAAATTAAATTATTCAATGCTTTTTTTACGTACAATTTAAATCCAAAACATGCTTAAAATTTTGCACTTTGGTGTTAAATTTTGTGAGTGATTTGGCTCAGGTAGGAGAAAATAAGGTACATTGCCTCAACCGATATTTTAGCAGTAAATAATTATCTACTCCATGATTTGCCTTAGAGTTTTTTGCTTTGTCATGAAAATACCAGTTGCAGGAGTGCTTGAGCAACTACAGGGCTCAGGCCTCCTCAATTTAAATTCAATAATTTGTTCAATGAGCCTTTCCCCTAGCTTAATTTTCTTTCAAAAGTATTTTGTCGGGTAGAAACTGGCGAGGTGGAGATAAATTGTTATTGAAAAATAGTACAATAGATGGTTCCGCCTATACTAACCATGTTGTTGCTCTGGCCGGTTTACATTGCGTGGGTCCTCAGCACTCTGGGGATTTTGGCAACATCTTCTTGCCAAATATAGGTGAAGATCAAACAAAGTCTTCCTACCTAAGTGCGTAGCTACTCGGACTATGCCATGTAATAAAAATTTGCCCTGGTTATTGCATTACGTTCATGAAAAGGTTAGATAGGGCCTGAGGTAGCAACTTTTAATACAATAACTCTTAATTTCTTCCAGGTTATACATTCTAGTTGGTAGGCAAAATTTGAATTGAGGGGGGTCGCGCCTCTGGTTGTAAATATTATTGTTAATTACTGTTATACGCGAAAAAATCGGGACCCTTTCCTCCTCTGGCCAAGCCTATGCCCCCCACAGCAACGGCCATTGACAAATTATAAAACATCGTAGTTACTTTTACCCAAACATAACTAACAATACCTCACACATTGGTTGCTTTTTTTATTAAAACAATCTTTAAATGGTTGCGATTTGTAAAGTAAGTCAACATGTTATGTGTTAAATTTCGAAGCAGTGTTCTTCGGTCCGACCGGTCATTTTCCTCTTGGCAACTCCGCCATTCTCTACCAGTGGGGAATTCCCCGCAGGTTAAAACCATTGGTCTAATTAATCAGAGAATTGAATGAAGTTAACCCAGAGTTGCTCATATGACCCAAATTTAGACCTATTTTAAAACTTAACTTGATTTTATTTCTTACTCTGGAACTGTTTTTGCTTTTCCGTTTTGTTTAAATTCTCAGAAGCTTTTCAATTAAAGGTGTCACGGTTCTGATTTTGACAAGAAACATATAACCGAAAAGTTTGACGTCCTTCGTGGTCGACTCCTGGGAAATCATAACGACTTCCACTGGCGGTTTGGTGGCCAGATCAACCACCAAACCTGCAGCTACATAGCAGCTCAAATCATAATATGCACAGAGCTGGACAGCGCTGTTTCGAGCTTTTAGCTCTCATCGGCAGCCCTCAGCTTCTCTGACAAAGTTATTCCCCAGCTGGACAAGACTCTTGGCCGAATTGGACAACCCATGAAGGCTTGCTCAGTGGCAGAGGTTTTCTAGGGAATCAAGGATTTTTCACTTGTGGTACTTAAAAAAAACAAGTGAAAAAATCGCTGAACCCTTGTAGTAAGAAAATTAAGGAAAAGAAACATATAGTTTAACAAAATTACTGATGCCATTTTGCTAACATTTTTTTTTAATTCTGCAAACGTTTTTTTCGAAGTATTCACTATTTTGGGTATTCAAAATTACCATCAGTTGAGTTAGCCAAAATTTGAGATCATACGGAACTATGTGGACTCCTCTTCACACTGATGACAAAATCAGTTGACTTCGAAACACGGGATTGCGCCCGCAATGGATGCTCCGCCCCACTTGCATCAATCGGAATTGAAACAATTACTCTTTGAGATGTTGTTAAAGAATCTAGGATTGCTAGACGTGATGTCTCTGTGCACTATTAAATTAGTTCTCTCTATTTTACTTTAGAAACAATTTGGTTTTTCAAATCATTTTTATTTGATGATGAAACTAACTTTTACTGACCAACCAACTATGATGCAAAAGCAGTTAAAAAATGGTTGTAGCCGTAGTGGGCCCTGCATAAAAACTTTTCACGCGGCATTACCTTAATGTAGCTTTAAAACGAAATTTATGAAATTGACGGATAGGTTGAGTCCTGCCTGATTTTGGTGTAGCCCCACCTGTAAATGTACAAAGCATCTGTTGGCTTCTGTCGTCAGTTTAAATGTGTTTGAAAATGTTAAAGCACCATACTGACCTTGTCTTTTAACACCAAGAACTATTCACGCAAAATATTTCGTTGCTTTACAGGTGGGATGATTTGCGGCGGACACTTGACTGCCCTGGTGGAATCCCAAAGCTTTACTTCCCCTTTTTATCCCCAATTTTATCCTGTCCAAGCGTTTTGTGAGTGGATCATTGCAACAGTGTCACCAAATCAAACCATCCTGTTAAATCTTGAAGATTTTCAAACACAAGCATGTTGCGATTTTCTTCTAGTTAGTATTAGTTGTATGCAGTTGATAATAATTCTCATAGCATTAAAGCAAGCGCAGTACTTAATTAGGCAAAATGTAGTGGTTGAGCCATAGACTCTTTATTAGTAGACTGGAAACTGACAGTTTTGTCTTTTTTTCTTCACGGTTAACTGACTCGATATCGCTATCGAAGTTTCAGTTTCTGTCTGCTTTGGTTGCACCATAGACTTTTTACAATCATTCAGAGGCTATCTGAAGCAGCGAAATGTATATAGACCATGGACTCGATTAGGTTAATGTTGTGGCTTATAGACTTCATTTAAACGATATACGGTAGGCTAGGGTGAAATGGACTTTGATGCAAATAGTGTTAGAGCAGATCGAACACGAGAAGCGTGATGCTAGCGATTTAGTGGTATCCTTTTCCAATGATAGCAGCTCCACGCAAGAGATAGAAATTAAAAAAAAACAACAACAAAAGAATAAAAACACTTAGATCTCAGAAAGACGTAAGGTGCTGTAAATCGCAGCAAAGTTTTGAATCGCACGACCCACATCAATAACACTTGAGTAGGTTCCTGCGTCTCGGCTAAAACGTCTATACTCTAAAAACAGACTATGATTACACCTGAAAAGCTTCGAGTTTAGAATCTCGGAACCTCTACTAACATTCTACAGACCTTTTACAAGAAAGGGGAAGCCTATTATAGTCCACTACGTAAATATTTGGTGTTTTATAAATGTTTTAAACAGATCGATCCATAACTTACGGTAAAAAATATCCATCCAATTTTGCCACCTTTGTTTTTTTTTGCATAAGATTCAACTCCATTTGTAAGAAAATTACAGTACTTTTTCTAAAACTGAATGAATCTTTCTGAAATGGAAGCGCTCTAGTGTAATTGTTTTCATATTACTGTACTTCGGTAAATGGCAAATACGAATACGTTGAGCCCCGCTGAATAACCCGTCTGGCTACGGGCCTGATTATACTCTAACTTGCTATAGTCAAGTTTCGAGTTTATTTGTTCGCAAAATTCCGCAAGTGCATGTGCAGTGAGTAGCACAGATAGGGAGGATATTCTGCCATGGCCCTCCGTTTTTGGGCCATGGCAATAATAAAAAATGTGTGAAAAAGGTTAAAATCGCGTAATTACATTACCACAAAGCATGCACAGATTGCACGTGGGAAAGGCTTACGCTATACCTAGCATTTTAGCATTATTTTAATCAGCTCGAGAGTAAGAGTGGGCAGATTTCAATTTTTTTGCTCATGCCTATATATTTCTGCTTGAAAAGTTTTTCGACTTTTTTTGCAGCGCATATTTATCCTCCTGTCACCAAATAACGTCTGACGCTAAATATTGGACGATCCGCGCACTTTTCATTGCAATGACTTCTTCGTGCTTGGAGGAATCCGCAACTGCTTAGGAGTTTCCAGTGATCCAATGTTTCCTGTGAATTTCTTCGAATTCTTGTCCACTGACTTTGCTGCTTGTTTGAAGCCACCATCAGAGATAATAGTCGTAAAGCGTCTTATCCAAAGACACAACAACGGGACCAGGGTTTGGGTTGAACCCAGATGATACGATCAGAGTCATCGTAAAAACGACGGATTTATTACCATATCGGCCTCGCTGTAGACTTTACTCAACTCAAGTTCACCACACTCTAAACTGCAACAAAAAAAGGATGGCACTACTTCTCTATATCTAATGATTGAACTAGACAATGGCTTGTTAAGAAGTAGAATTTCAACCAAGCCGCTGGTGAAGGCACGTTATATTTCAGAAGTTTCGCGGCCAATGCCAATAAGTTAGCCTTTAATGCTTGGCATGTTTCAAAAAAATCTGTCACCAATTCTTAGAAAACTTTTACTTTCTTTCTTGGCCTTACGTAAAATACTAGTGGAAAAGGATTTCTAAGTATAATATTTAGCTTGTGCCTTCAGTTGTTTCTATACTTATTTTGTGTATATTTTGCTTGGTTCAAAGCATACCTTTTAATCCGAAATTTAATCTAAAAAAAGCTTAACACTGAGTTATTTTTGTAAAACAACGTAAAAATCTCTGAGCGTTGGGGGTTTTGTCCCCAGACCCCCTTAACATCTCCGGCGGCTGGAGACTTTGACCCAGACCCCATACTTATCGTGCCAATTTTAAGTTTTGACTCGTACACAGCAGGTATATCATACACAGTAGTTCTAGATATCCCTAATACAGAGTTACACACCCCTTTGGAAAATCTTGCCGAAGCCTACGCCACTGTGCATACACGACAAGTCAAAATTTCCAGGCGGGCTGAACTCTGCCTAGCCCCGTCTGGCTATCGCTCCGCGTCAATTTTTTTCTACTGCGCTATCAGCAAGTCCTTATCAGCATACTCTTACACATTTTGATACCGTTGAAAACAGAAAAAAAAACACAGTACATTTTTTGTCGAATTTGAACTCACCGTCTTGGATTTCGATTTTCCAGTTACCTTGTACAAGAGGTTCTTTCATAGTACATATCCAGAGGTAGTCAGCAACGAAGTTGCTTTATTTGGTGATTTTACCATGATTTTACCACGACCTGACGTAAAAAAAAGTTATCCTCTTTCTATCGGACAAAACTGCTTATTGAAAATATGTTCGTATAGGTCTCGAACGTGAAATTTGTATTGTAGATAAAATCTTGAAATATGGCAAGTTATCTCAAATATTTGTTGTTTTTGGTGGGTACAAGCATTAGCAGTTGAGGCAGTATTATACTTTGAAACTACTTTCATTACAGAGAATTAATTTGAACTACTTTCACTTAAGTGAAAATAATTCGCCGTACATCTATTTTCACTTGAAATGGATTTCAGAGTAAGTAGCAATACTTTTGTTTTTCGGCTACTTTGACCACCTCTGTATCTATCCTCTTTTGTGCTGATTTATTAATTCAACTGGAAACTTCTTCTAGCTTTTTTAGTCGGCTGATCTAGCTTCATGGCTTCAGTTGTAAGCTTTGAATTGTCAAAGTTTTCTTATGCTTCTACTTGTACTGTGCATTTGAACTTAACGCAAAAAACCTTATCGTGTCAAATAATTTACGCGTGGCTAAAAAAACTTCGCAGTGAGAGGAGCTTGTTTCTCAATTCTCTTTGTTTTTTCTTCGCGCGTCAGTTTCTAGTCTACTAATAAAGAGTCTATGGTTGAGCAGTGTCGTTTCGTCTATGAAGTGGGAGGTTCAAATCTTGAGCTGGTCAAAATTGACACCGCAAAATTGTAAGTCGTGTCGGGCTTTTCGGATTGGAGTCAGAAAATGTGGGGGTAATTCGGCTTGCCTTGTGAGTTTGTTTTTTATATGACGTTTTAAAGGCCACCTAATGTTCGCAAAGCAACGCCCTTAAAAGGTTATGAAAAGATACTACATACCGATTGCTCTAAACCGGGTTTAGACACACGTTGTCAGTTTCAAGGAAATGAATAGCAACTACTTACTCTGGATTATCTTTCGCGTTTTTTTAAAATGACATGACGTATTCAAACCCAGGAGTTTGGTGCCTTTGAGTTGTTTATCATTGCAGAGGATAGGCGATTTTGCAAAGGCATGTGGCAGCAGCTTACTAGTCGAAAAGCGTTGCCCAAAATAAGCGTAGTTAGCTCAAAGTAGTTTCATTGCTAAATTCTGAAGTGATTTGCCTGCAGCAATCAGCTTTTACTGCTAGTATTAAACAACAATTTTACTACCAGTAATGACCCTATCACTCTAGAAACTCCGACAGTACAAAAGTTTTCGTATTCTATCTGGCATATCTGTACCCAAAACCGGTAGGCTACCATTGTGTAAAAAAGATTTTAGACACAACAAGAAACTATTGAAAGCTTATAACTAGGTAAAAACATTTTACCCCTCTAATACCAGTATGCTACTGTAGTTTACTGCGCAGAATTAGGAATATAGCGGTACCGTACGCACAAATGGTACAGGTACCAGTATCAGATTAGCGCTGATTTGGTTTGTGTTTCAGTAAATGTTTTACTCTGGCAATATATTAGGCTGAATTAATCTGCAAGGGTATACTAGTTTAGCGGTACCGGACTAGGCTACCGGTATCAGATTGGTGTACTGGCATCTCAAATCTGCACAGCCAGACAACTACCAGTAAGTGCAGTTAACTTATTACAAGTACCAAAATTGTGAATATGAAATTGTGGTGCAAAAATGCTGCCTGTAATGGTAACATTTTTACCTATCGCATCAATGTAACATACCGATGCAGGCAGTAATTACTTCCTTGCCATAATTAGCTTATCGTACCAATACTGCTACCTACTACCCATTTACCAGTAATTTGCTCCCCAAGCATCCAGCAATCTGACTAGGTCATTGTTGTTGCTTTTGTTCTACAATATCAATCCCTAAAACAAAAACCAAACCAGGCTACTGGTCTGATACTAATACCAGTACCATTTGTATCGTACCGGTGTATTCCAAATCCTACGCAGTAAACTACAGTAGCATACTGGTATTAGAAGGGTAAAATGTTTTTACCTAATTATAAGCTTTCAATAGTTTTTTGTTGTGTCTAAAATCTTTTAATACACTATGGTAGCCTACCGGTTTTGGGTACAGATATGCCAGATAGAATACGAAAACTTTTGTACTGTAGGAGTTTTTAGAGTGATAGGGTCATTACTGGTTGTAAAATTGTTGTTTAATACTAGCAGCAAAAGCTGATTGCTGCAGGCAAATCACTTCAGAATTTAGCAATAAAACTACTTTGAGCTAACTACGCCTTTTTTGTGCTACGCTTTTCGACTAGTTAGCTGCTGTCAGATGCCTTTGCAAAATCGCCTATCCTCTGCAATGATAAACAACTCAAAGGCACCAAACTCCTGGATTTGAATATGTCATGTCATTTAAAAAAAAACGCAAAAGGTAATACAGAGTAAATAATTGCTATTCATTTCCTTGAAACTGACAACGTGTGTCTAAACCGGTTTGCAGCATTCGATTTAGAGATGGAAACTGATCGGGTTACCGTTTGGGTCAAGATTCTTCGACCGCCCAGTCAAGCCGGTTGAAACACCGTTCAAATTCTTCTTTCTTGCAACCTAAAGACATCTAAGCACCTAACAAAATATACAGCTATATTTTGTTATAAATAAAACTTTTTGTAAAAAAACAGTATTAACAAACCTCACCTTTTGAAAACACTTGTTTAATGGTTTCAAGGTGTGACTGATATGCTGTGACCATTAAGACATGCACATCCGCGGGCGTGTTTAAGGGGAGCATTGTGCCTTGCCCCCCCTTTTGGGCCACGGCACAAAACAAAAAGTGCAAAATATACGTTGAAATCGCGTAATCGCATTATAACGAAGCATGCATGTGGAAGAGGCTTACACTTTCTGGTATTTTAGCATCATTGTAATCAGCTTCAGAGTAGAAGTGGAGCGGAATTCAGATTTTTTAGTACATGCTAAAATCTTGCCGCTTTGAAAAGCTTTTTGCTACTTAAATTTACCACACTCTACACTGGGCAAGAAAGACACAGCTTTTATTTTTTTATATCTAACTAGCCATGGCTTGTTCTGTGTGGTGGGCAAGTTACTTTGTAAAATTAACCAAGTCACATTTACTGTTACAGTTACATGGCAAAAAAAGTAACTAAGTTACAGTTACTTTTAATAAACCTAATTACCGATAATAATTAAGTATCAAAAATGTCGATTTTGTACTTTGGCACCGGTATTACCTGATTTCTTTCTCTATTCATTTTCTAACTTTCATGTGGTACCTTTGCACAAGCTGCTTATGGCTACTGTTGCTGTTGTTATAACAAAAACACACAACGTTAGCACATTAATGCACTTTGTTTAATTGCGTTTCAAGAAAGCAAGCATCTCAAAATGTTCATCGCTAAGACCAGAACGTTTGGGTTTTAAAATGTCTTCGCCCATGCTGAAAAGCAGTGCTGGGCACTTCCGCTAACCGGTCTGCAAGTCCGCAAATTCACAAATTGCGGACTCAAGATCTAGTTTTGCGTATTTGCGAGCCGATTTCTTACCGCAAACATTTGCGGTAAAATAATTGAAATCTATCGCAAGTCTGCAAAACAACAACATCACTGGGATTGTTTCTGCAATTTCCAAAAAAAATACGTTTTTACGATTCGATGTATCGACAGGTTTGGTTGGATGTATTTTTAAACTACAACAGCCTCTCACCAAATTCCTCTGCTGTGGAACGATAACTTCACAGAGGTGCTGCTATTCTTACAGCAACATGAGTTGGCTTAAGGTCAAGAAACTACCAACGGCTTGCTTTTGTGAAGGAAAACTTATACTTTTTAAAATGGCAAAGGGTTGCACCGGACGACTTTGATAACTTGTCCAGCAAGTTTAGTAAATAAATAGGCTGCAGGCCTATCAACATTTTCAATCTTAGTTTTATCGTTTTAGTCTTTTTGTTTCTTTGATTGTCTTTTTGGAAGGCATGCTTTAGACTATATGCGTTGCCGCTCAAGAAATTTCCAAAGATTTTTGGAAATTAATATTACTACCCGCTTTAGAATCCTTTAAAAAATGTCTGTATCCTGAAAATTTTTGTGATATTTGGTAATATTGAATACATAATACAACACTTTGTCTTTTTGATTTTCCAAAGTTTTTGTATTGTGCAATTGATGCGTCAAAATGCTTAGCCTATTTTTTATTTAAGAAATGGCATAAATTTCTGAGCAGTTGACGGCGTTACTCCAAAATTTTCCCAAATTCACGAGCAAAGTTAATCATATTGACCAACTTTTTGGCGGGTAAGTTACTACGACACACTGATCTTGCAGATTTTTGACACCACCAACAAACTGGCCACTGTCGTAATAAATTTCTAATTTAACAGTGGCGATTAATTGGACCTACGTTAGAGAGGGGGAATCGAGGACACTAGGCTCGAGGCCAAGGACACAAAAAAAATCCGAGGCCAAGGCCAAGGACAGCCTTTCCGAGGACAGAACCTCTCGAGAATGCTCGAGGCCAAGGCCAAGGACCAAGGACAGAGCCGCAAGTGTTCTCCAAACAAAAAAGGTTTTCAAAAAAGTTTTTCAGGAAATCCCCAATTTATAAGCATAGCCAGAATTTTTGATTGGGTAGGCCTAAACCACAAATCACATGCAATGACGTCACCAAAAATTTGCCTATTGGCACTTAACCTGGATTTTGCAAAGGGAGAGGGTTTAAACCAATATAGTTGAAAAGTGCAAATACGTAACTTTGGAGACATTTTGAGAAAGCAAGTGTAACTCAAACGTATCATAGACGGGGGGTCTTGGGGCGGGGCCCCCAGCTACCCGAGGCTTTGTGGGTCTGGGGGCGAAGCACCCAGCTGTTGGGCGATTTTATGTAATTTTTTGGAAAAAAAGCTATTTTAATGCCATTGAATCACATTTCGCACTGTTTAGAGCCATTTGAAAGCACTAGATTTTTGACCTTTGAAAGCCAATTAAAAAATTAAATTGCTTAATCCTCCTTCTAGTTGCAAGTTAAGTCCAAAACACGTTTAACATCTAGCATTTTGGTGTTAAAGTTTAATAGTACGTGATTTGGTCCAGGTAGGGGGAAGTAAGGTGCATTGTCTTGTGCAACATTTTAGCAGTAAATGAAAACCCACTTAAGGATTTTCGTTAGAGATTTTTGTTTTGTCTTGAAAATAATCAGTTATAGAAGTACATGTTAGGTCAGGGTGCCCATGCCCCCTCAATTGAAGTTCAATGATTCGTTCAATCAGCATTTTCCATTGCTTATTTTTTTGAAAGTATTTTGTGCGTAAAAACTGGCGAGGTGGAGGTGAAATAATGAATTGTTATTGAAAAATAGTACAATAGATGGTTACGCCTACTAACCATGTTATTGCCGGGCCGGATTTACATCGCGCTGGGCCCCTGGCACTTTGAAGATTTTTGCAACATCTTTCTGCCAAATGTAGGTGAAGACCATAAAAAGTCTTAAGATTTCAGCGCAGGGATCTTAGCTGGTACTGCGTCCTATTGTGGTAAATCCGGCCCTGGTTAATGCATTACGTTCACAAAAAGGCTAGATGTGATCCTGAGTTGGCAACTTTTAGGACGAAATCTATCCATTTTTTCCAGGTTTACCTTTAAATTGGCTGGCAGAAATTGATTTTAGGGGGTTCCGGGGCCCCTGATAACAGATAAGATAACAGAAGTTTATTTGTCGCCACTCGCGTCAAAAAACAAACAAAAAACAAAGTCAAGGATTTGACAAGCAAATTAGGTATACGAATGGAACCTGGGAGGCTGCGAAGAGACCTTCTCGGTCTCCGAGTCGAGCAGCCACCCGGATTGCTTTTTAACGGTTTAATATAGAACAGACGGATAGAAGATCGTAACCAGGTTGAATGCTGACCAGTTTACCGCAAATGTTCAAGATAAAATCAATTTATTTGTTTTAGATAAGCTTGCATTAAATGTGATTTTAATTTAATTTTAAAGCGTGACTTGGGTAGATTTTGAATCTCAACTGGAATTGAGTTCCAAACTTTTACACCTTGATATTTGATACTTCGCTGAATCCTGTTACTTTTATAGCAAGGTATATATATATATAAATTGTTGGGGTTAGAAGAACATATTGTTGTACGAGTGTTGACTTGACCTACCTTTGTAAAAAAATTAGAGAAGGATTGTGGAAGGGTATTATGCATAAATCTATGTACGAATTTAGCAATTTCAAGTTTATATAAGTCGGGGAGTTTTGAAATGTTTAGTTTTGAATAGTATGGGGTAGCCCTATCGAGGTAATTTCCTCCACCAATTAGTTTAACCGCTTTATTTTGTAATATGTTAAGTTTTTCTATGTAGGAAGGGAAAGTTGAACCCCAGGCAACTAGTCCGTAAATCAAATAAGGATGAACCATAGCATAATATAATTTTAGAAGCGCATTTTGAGGTAATACTGGTTTTTGTTTAAACAATATAGCTAAGGACCTAGACAATTTATTTTCAATAACTTCAATGTGCTTGCGAAAGTTCAGGTTCAAGTCAAGATTGATTCCTAGATATTTAACACTATTTTCAGCACTAATAACGGTTCCATCAAGTTTCATAAAGAAGTCAGTTACATTTTTGTTCAATTTTGGAGAAATTGCTAGAATATGATATTTTTGTGGATTGATGGTCAATTTGTTAGATTTACACCATTTATTTAAACAGGACGCTTGAGAGTTTAAATCATTTCGTAGGGTCAAGTGATTTGAATTCCTTAACATAAGACAGGTGTCGTCGGCAAAAAGTGTTGTAGAACCCAGGACAGCATTAGGTAAGTCGTTTATGTAAATCAAGAAAAGTAAAGGACCAAGCGTTGAACCTTGAGGTACGCCGAAGCTATTATGCTGTAGATCTGAATTGACACCATTATTTGAAACAAATTGTTTTCTTTCCATGAACGGTTTTATTAGTTGATGACTTGGACCACGGATACCATAATGCTGTAGTTTAGCAAGAAGAATTTGGTGACAGACTGTATTAAATGCTTTCGTTAAATCAACAAACAGTATTCCCGTATAATTGTTTGCATTGATATTGTCGTAAGTCGCCGTTAAAAGTTCTAAGATTGCATAAATAGTAGAAATATTTTTTTGAAACCCATACTGTTGTGGGGCTAGGACATTATTTTTTGATAAGAAAGAAAAAACTCTTTTATATATCATTTTTTCAATTACTTTTGATATGCAAGTCAAAATTGAGATCGGCCTAAAGTTGCTTGGATTATCTCTTTTCCTTTTTTTATGAATGGGAATAACTTTAGCAATTTTGCAGTTATCAGGAAAAATTCCATTTAAAAAAGCATAATCAATTAAAAAGCATAGGTAAGGAGCAATGATGGGTGCAGCCACTTTCAGAAAATAAACAGGAATGTTGTCATAACCTACAGCTTTGTTCGTGTTGAGGGAACCAATGCAGGCAATAATCTCATTAACTGTTGGAGGTTCAAAAAAAATAGAATTTGGAACACGATGCCTTAAATATAACGAGTAGTCTACTGTTTGAAACAAAGAAACTTTTTTAGCTAAATCTTCCCCAACAGAGCAGAAGAAATTATTAAATTGATTCGCTTTTTGGAATAGTTTGGTTGGATCGCATTTTTGTCCATTAAATATTTTTTTTGATGTGTCAGTATTGGGTAAGAGTGATTTTAAACTTTCCCAGGTTTTTTTTTTGATTTCCACTATGGTTCAGCAGTTCCTTTTCATAATAAAGATGTTCGGCGCGGGTTTTCATTTTTGTCAATTTGTTCGAAAATTTCTTATAAAATATCTTTTGCACGGGATTTCCATTTAAAAAATGAGTTTTATACAATTTGCGTTTCATATTAGTAGAACTCAGAAGTTCTGTTGTCAACCAAGGTTTTTTCTGCAGTCTTTTATGCTTTCGAGAGACCTTTTTTAAAGGGGCATGTTTGTTGACAACTTGCCTTATTTGGTCTACAAACATGTTAAATATTTCATTGAAGTTTTCGTTAGTTATAGAGGGTAATTAGATGAAAAAATCATTTAAGTTATCATTCATATTATCATTGAAAACATTCGGATTAAATTTTGATTTATCGCGATAAAAGGATTGTCTAGATTCCGATTTTCGAGAAGATCGTATCGCGTCAATTTGGCATAATATAGGGTAGTGGTCACTAATTTCAATTGTCTTCACGATACCAGGAATGATGCAGTGTTCATAATCATTAGTTATTATGTGATCTATAATTGTTGCCGAATTATCCGTTATTCTAGTTGGTTTTGTAATAAGAGGAAAAGTGCCACAAGAGAGCAACATATTCAGAAATCTTTTAGCTGATGGGGATCGATTAATTGAGGAAGAATTAATGTTTAAATCACCCAGAAAATAAAAAGTTGAGTTATTATTACTAAATTTTGTCAAGAAGTTGACAATTCTTCAATGAAGACATCAACGTCACTTGTAGTGGGGTGTCTATAAATGATCCCCACTATATAAGAAGGTGCTGGATTGTTATCAGAGACAGAGATCCACAAAGATTCAGCGTTGGCTAATTCACATTGCTCTGGGGAAACTTCTAATTTCACACTATCATGAATGTACATTGCAACGCCTCCTGCATTGGTTCTGCTGTTTGCATGAATAAAGCTGTAGTTATTTAATTCAATATTAATGAGAGGTTCATGCTTAATGCGGGTTTCAGACAAACAGATAATGTGAGGAGGTTGGTTTAGTAAGTCAATAAATTCGCAAAACAAGTCAAAATTTTTATGCAATGAGCGTACATTGACATGAAGTAATAACAAAGTATTTTTGGATTCAGGGTTTAAAGTTTTACAATTAGAATCAAGATATTCACATTTTCTAATTTTGCTTGTCAAATCGCTAAAAATATTGTCAGTAAGTTTGTCCTGGTCACGAAAAAATGGAGTGGCTGCCCGACTCAAACAAAGGAAATCCTGCAGATCTCCATCATCAGAGCTTGCGAGCGCCATTAATATTGATAAGCTAGAGAAATGGAAGAGTCACAGTAAATCAAATTACAGCGAGCACACGCAGCTGCACACTTATAAAACATTGGAACTAAACTGGCAGTCAGTACCAGCCACTGTCAGTACACATGTCTACCTTTTAGCACCGATTCATTGTGTTTCGTGTCCGCTCATAAACTGTAAGGGGAAAAAAAAGGCATGCTTAGTCTCCAGAAACATTTTATAATCAGGCTCAAAAAGGTAGGCATGTTAAGCGGCGTGAACAAAAACCAGCATGAAATGAGCACTGGGCACTATGAGAAAGCACATGTGCACACTAAAATCTTAAAAAAAAAACAAAAATTAAGACAAATCAGACATCACGATAGATTATTGTCAAATCAATGAACAGGTAAGATTCAAACTCATAGCTGCCAACGTTCTATTCACCCCATCTGCACTAAACAAACATAACAAATACTGTAGACGGGTTAGAAAAAAAAAAATTTAGCGAGAGCTAGGATCGACTTTATTGTCATTTATGAAAAGGCAGTAAGATCCATTTGAGACTCCCCATCTGGTTCTATCACCAGGTTCACGAGCCTCTTTGAATTTGGACATTAAATTCATTTTCTGTTCATAAAATTTGTGCGGCAAGTGTTCTGCAACAAGTACTTTCTTAGGCTTCATTGTTTCTGTTTTGTAGTTTGTCCTAGCTTCGTGGTCAAACCGTTTCAGTGCTTCATTATAGGGTTTCAAATGCTTAAGGTTTGCCATAATAGTTTGTTTATCCATTGCATTTGCCAGCTTTATTATAATAGGTCGGGTCACTCTTTTACCGCTCCTCGACACAGGGTGTTGTGGAAGACGGTGAATATCGACCAGTTGAATTTTTGTCGGATCTACTTGGAGGCCATTTAATAAAAAGTCATTAAAAATTTCACAGGTTTCTAATTTCGTTTCATTTTCGGTGCTTTTCTTTTCTTTTAGGCCATGGATTAGGAGGTTTAATCTCTTGCTATACGATTCACGCATTAAGGCTTCTTTTTCTAGTTTATCAATTTTTTTTAGCAGCTTGTCATAATCTTCTTGATCGGCTATAACGTCAATTTGATGTTTTAAATTTGTTATTCTCTTGGCTTGCTCATTAAATTTTTCGTTTAACGTTTCATATTTAAGCTCAAATTTGTCCAATTTAGCTTCTAAACAATCAATCCTAGTTGTTAGTTCTTGAATGGCTTTCAGTACTTTATCCAACTTTGCTTCCATTTTCATCATGCAGTGAATCAACACAGTACTACAGCAAACTACCAGCTGATGAAGCTTTGCCTGAAAATTTGCAGCGCAAGGCGCGCTAAAATTTGATCAACTGCTACTTAAAAAAGAACGTCCGTTCGCCAGCTTGTTCTGAATCGAATGAATATTGGTCCCTGGTCTTCAATATTGTTGTTCGCTACTGGTGTAAGCGAAAAACGCTAAAAAGAAACTGAAACTGAAGAAACAATAGGCTTTTTTGTCACATTTTTGTCATTGGTGAAAGTTCATTTGGGGGGAGGCCCGCTTGGTTAAGCTTATGCTCCAAGTGAGAAAAACAAAAAAGGTGTTCGCAAATTTTCCGCGAGCTTTCTGGCGTTTTCCAACAAAATTTCAACGGTTCAAAAAATAGTGCTGTCCTCGAGCCGAGGATAGGGCAATTTTCGAGGACTTGAGGCTTCGAGGCCAAGGTCAAGGACTTGAGGCTTCGAGGCAAGGCCAAGGACTTGAAAATGTGTCCTCGAGGACGTCCTTTAGGCCAAGGACGTCTTCGAGGACTCCACCTCTGATGGACATTTCTTGCAAATCTGAAAGTCAGAAAATTTCCGTAGTCTAGCTATCAAAGAATTGGTCAATGGATTCCGATTTGGGGGAGGAATGCAGTCTGTTTCTCTGTTAGCTCAGAGTTTCTGCAGATCGATTACTCATACTGGTGAACAAGATCCCAATCAAAACACAGTATAGTTTGAGTTGCTAAGCTAAGGCCTTCCACTTCCAGACATGGGCTTGCCAACTCTACTCACTTTTGCAAGTTTGCTTACCCGTAGCCTATGTTTGCTACATAGCCTAGAAGTGCAACTGACCCATCGAATTCTTATCTTTTTTTCCGGAGGCATTTGGCGATAGTCTATTTTTCTTTCTGTAAGTATTTATTGCAAGGTAGGCTACATTGCAGATGGTTTGTACTATGCGTATACCACTAATCACCAACTTACAGCCTACACCAAGTTACTGTACATTACCTTCAACAACCACAACGCCTGACTTGTAATAACGCCTCGCCTATAAGTGCTGCTGTATATGGCATCATCATCTACGATGCCACGCCTACCACACGATACACACAAACTGCTAGTAGCTGTATTATTATTACACCGTACTGAATTGATTTGTTGTTGTTGTTGTTGAACCTGACCTAAGACACGAGATAGTGCTGCGTACCGTACCCTAGATTGTAATATAGATGTCAGGATACTTAGTTGCATGAAGGAAACAAAGAATCAGCCAAAAAATATATTTAACTAACGTATATTAACAAAAACTTTCACTAAAATCGATTTCGGCCAGGGACCATCTTCAGCTTATTCAAATACAATCAATCATATAGAATCGATGTGCGAATAGGGGATGGAACAGTTAAAATTACCACTATTTTAACTGTGAGGGCGATGCTCACTTTTAAGAAAAAATACAGTGGAAGGCCAAGAAATAAGTCGAGGGGGGGGCAAAAATAAAAATCGGTGGGGCAATGCCCCCTATGCCCCCCCCCGCTGGCGACGCGCCTGTATGGTGATCTTTTTGTGCTTTAGAAGATATATTTTACAGTCTAATGTAATTTCAAGATAAAAATAAGTTAAAATGCACTAATAACGCTGTGATCAAAAAATCTGCGGAAATTGCCTACAGCGATAAGCAATAGATCTATGAGGCTGCAGCTTAAAATTTGTCACAAAAAAGAACTCCTGTGTTCGCTTTCTTCTATAAACTCGTGCTAGTATGCAACATGTGTTACTAGTGCAAACTGATTTTTATCAGTACGATGAATGAATGGTGCGAGATATTAACAAAAAAACCTTAACGGAAGTTCACAGAACTTAACCAAAGTTAATTTAAGACATTAACGATAAAAACCTTAATGGAAGTTAACAAAACTTAACGGAAGTTAATTTAGTCCGTTAACATGAAAAAACTTTTTAACGGATTAACGAGTTAATGAAAAAGTTAGCTTTGTTATTAATGGATTAACGATTAACTGACTTGTACCCACCTATGCATTTCGCAAGTGTTCACAGACATTTAAAAGCACTAGATTTTTGACATTTGAAAGTCAATTGAAAAAATCAAATTGTTTAATCCTCCTTTTACTTGCAATTTAAGTCCAAAACACGTTTAACATCTTGCACTTTGGAGTTAAAGTTTAATTGTACGTGATTTGGTCCAGGTTGGGGGAAGTAAGGTGCATGGCTTCTGGCTACATTTTAGCAGTAAACAACAATCCACTCGAAGATAGAGATTTTTGTTTTGTCTTGAAAATAACCAGTTATAGGAGTACACGTTCGCCAGGGGGCCCATGCCCCCTCAATTGAAGTTCAATGATTCGTTCAATCAACATTTTCCATTGCTAATTTTTTTAAAAGTATTTTGTGCGTAAAAACTGGCGAGGTTGGAGGTGAAATACTGAATTGTTTTTGAAAAATTGTACAATAGATGGTTACGTCTACTAACCATGTTATTGCCGGACCGAAGTTTTATCGCGCTGGGCCCCTGGTGCATTGGAAATTTTCGCAACATCTTTCTGCCAAATATAGGTGAAGATCAAAAAAAATCTTACGATTTCAACTTGGGCTCCCTAGCTGGTACTGCATCATATTTTGGTAAATCCGGCCCTGATTAATGCATCACGTTCACAAAAAGACTAGATGTGGGCCTGAGTTGGCAACTTTTAGGACAAAAACTCTTCATTATCCTTGCGTTGTACGTTTAAATTGGGTGGCAAAAATTGAACTATGGGGGACCCGGCGCCCTTGGTCTTCAATATTGTTAATTAGTTATTTGCTGTCAGCGAAAAATACTAAAAAGAAACTGAAACTGAAGAAACAATAGGCTTTTTTGTCTCATTTTTGTCATTGGTGAAAGTTCATTTGGGGGGAACCCCTGCCCCCCTCCCCTTGCTTACGCCTATGCTCCAAGTGAGAAAAACAAAAAAGGTGTTCGCAAATTTTCTGCGAGGTTTCTGGCGTTTTCCAACGAAATTTCAACGGTTCAATAAATAGTGCTGTCCTCGAGCCGAGGACAGGGCAATTTTTGAGGACTTGAGGCTTCGAGGCCAAGGCCAAGGACTTGAGGCTTCGAGGCCAAGCCCAAGGACTTGAAAATGTGTCCTCGAGGACGTCCTTTAGGCCAAGGACGTCTTCGAGGACTCCACCTCTGCTACGCTACATACCGATAACCAAGACTTAAAACCCAATTTTTTTGTTTTTGCAATTACCTTAGATGGTGACTGCTCAGCGCTAAAGACAAACTAATTTTAAATGAGAGCAAGTTTTCAAACAAAATTAATATCTGCACCCGGTGGCTTATGTAAAAAGTTTCCATGAGGGGCCTAAAGTTTCGTCGCACTAATGTGACGCCACAAATCAATATCATGGAGAGTGCTAAAGGCAAGACCATCGTAGGGTGGTCCAAGGGCATGCTCCGAAAAAATTTTGCAAAATTACACTAAAAATACTCGTTTTCGTGCATTCTAGAAGCAAGTTTTAGTATAAAGTTTTTTCGACACTTACTAGAAGAACGAAATCGTAAAATGAAAATGCTTTAAAAACATTACGGTTTTAAAAAGCTAGGTCATTTGTGAAAGAAGAAAACAAACCAAAACAAAGATCGATTTATTTTTGCATTTACGCAGTAAAAACGTATATCCTCTTAGAACCGTTTGGTTTTGCTTTATCGTGTTTTATTTTTGGGGTCTGAGGGGAAGGCCATGGTACAGTGGTATTCCTCTTAGGTACGCTAGTGTCTGCACCGTAATTATATTGCATGTAATTTGAAAGCTTTTAAAAGATTGCTCTTATCCAAAGTTCGACCAGAAGTTCAAGCGTTAGAATTTCATGTAATCCTTAATCAGAACTGTATTGCAACTGAAATTAAACAAACAAAGTAACCTAACTTTTGGCTTGTTCTTCTCACATCTAGCACATTTTCAGTTTGGCAAAAGTTTTCTTTAATAAGAACACCTTTCAAAACAATTTAAAAAAATTTTTGCACCAGTACAGGTGCCAAAAAAAACAACAAAAAAAACGCTAATTGCAATTATCACGTTTGAAACTAGGTTATTTTAATTGTGATCTGCCAATTGCCATGCGTGATGAAGGGAGCAGGAAGTGACATCGACAACAAACCCCCCCCCCCAATCCATCCCGTTACTCAACCAGTAAATAGTAAGTAGCCCATATGCCTGTAAAGTATCATTTTCATGAATGCAAAAACGCAAGTTCGTGCTTCTGGAGTTTTTACTTTTCCGCGACTCAATAAAGATTTGTGCGTCTTTGTTTATCTTACATGACGAGTACATGTACTATACAAGTATATAAATCAAATAAGGATTATCAACTCAACAAACATACTATAGTTAAAAGCTAGAACGAGCAACGAAAGTGACTGCAGGTGAGGTTACTTTCTTCCAATTGTCTACTCCAGCCACCAGAGTCGCAGCCGTAATGCAACTCCGGTTGCAGTTTTGTTTAAACAAACCTGCGTACATTTTTACTCGACCCTGCTGCTGACAGGTATATTATACAGTAACTTACAAAAACAGAATATTAGATAAATCGAAGAAAACTTATTGATGTTTATTACAGGTCTGCAGCCGATACGGAAAATATCAAGCAATGTTGTATTGCTATAGGTCGCTTCTATTTGTCAAACCAGGAAAACAAAACAGCAAAGTTTGCGGTTGAAGTTTGCGAAAGTAAAAAGTCATTTGCGGTTGCAGAAGTGCAAAAATTTGCCGCAAACTTGCGAATTTGCGGTTGCGGACCACCTATTGCTATTTTTCGGAATTTGCGGTTGCGGAAGAGAGTTTAAATTTGCGGTGCCCAGCACTGCTGAAAAGCCTTTCAACTGCAGCTCTCGAGGGCAAAGATGTATTGTACTGAACAAAGAGTTTCTTTAGCGCTGCATCAGCATAGAAATTATCATCTATCTTTTTCGCTGGTACAGCTGATAGATACCCTTCTATCCGTTTTGCAGCAGCATGTTTTTTGGTTCAGATTGGTGGAACAAACAACCAAAAAGTTCATCGTTATTAACGGACTAGCTTCTTTTTGCACGTTTTAGTGCACAATAAAAAATCTGTAATCCATGGCGCCAGCAGGGATTACATAGAAGTCTTTCATATAACCAAAATCTAAGGATTAAAGAATTTTGTTTGACTGGGCCAAAACTAAAAGTAACTGAAACTAGTAACTTCTTAATGTCTCCAAATAGTAACTAGTTCCCACTTTCGTTAGTTTTTTGAAAACGTAACTAAGTTACAGTAACTAGTTACTATAGCAACTAGTTACAATAGTAACTAGTTACTGCCCACCTCTGCTTGTTCTGAAGTAGCAGCATTTCTACAAACTGCTGGGGCACATTATATTTTGAATATTTTGTAGCCAATGTCATAACAGTTTAGTGTTTACCGCTCGGCGAATTGCAAATAATCTTTCACTAGCGTACCTAAAAAACTTTAACATCTTTTCTTGGCCGTACGCATAATATCATTAAAAAGAACATCTAGTAATTTATGTTGTGCCCCACAGTTCCTTTTTTGCTTTTTTTGTTCACGTTTTGCGCTGCTCAAAATAGGTCTTTTTAATCGAACTTTAACCTAAAAAGGTCTTAAAATTAAGTTATTTTTGCGAAGGTCTTAAAATTAAGTTTTTTGTCTGAGATCCCCTTTCTCAGTCACAAATATCAACACCTCACCCAGCACCCCCCCTTTTGAAAATTTTTTATTAAATGTATTGAACAGTGAACAAAAAGTCTTTGTCGGCCGGTCAACCGGCGTAGATTTTGCAATTTGCCAGTCGGTTCGAGAAAATCCTGACCGGTTCCATCTCGGATTCGATTAGCAATTCCTTTTTATAACATTTTAAGGACGTTGTTTTGCGTACATTAGGTGGCCTTTAAAAGCGCAATTAAAACAACTTTACTACGAGCAGTGATAATGACAATTTCGTCATCAATGCTCTTATTATTTGCACAGTTGTTATAACTACATCACAATTAATCAGTAATGGGTAGTTTTATTTTAACCGTGTAGTAATAATCATACACATTTACCATATAGAAATAACCTAATTTTTTGGCTTTTTCGGGCTTAATTTTGGCTTCAAATCACTTTTAGGGCTGGGCCTTGGCCTGTGTTTGTCTGCCCCTTTACAACTCTGGGCTACAGGTTTTCTGACGACTTGCCGCAGCTGCGACACTTGCTAACATCTCAAGCTTTGCTGCCTAACCACAATGACGCAGAGATGGACCCTGCTCTTCACAGGCTTAGGAATAATACAGCCAGAAAGTTATGAAAATTTGACTTGATTTGTGCGATGATCTTCTTTGCTATAGATTGTAGAGGAAAACACTACTTGCTTGATTAACAGTAGTAATTGCAATTCTATTTTTATTTATAAAGTTGCGTTAACCAGCCAAGGGACAGCAAAAAAACCTTTCAGTCTTCGAGTCAACGTCAAGCTGTCACCTACAAACAACAGTTTAGCCGTTTACCCCCTACGTTGGAGGCTTCACTTTATTTATTTCAAGACTGAACGTCCAACAAGGAAGCTGCAATTACTAATTTTAATAGTCTTTGGTTTGACCCGACTTCGAATCGAACCCGAGTCTACCGTTTTAGTGGTAGACGCTTTATCTAGAGTAATCAACCTTTAATCGGTTTCTTTAATTTTGTTCTTTATTTTGCAGATTTATGATGATGAAAGCTCTTATTTTGGAGTGAATGGAAATCTTCCGTTTAGGTTGTTTTATTTTCAATCTGGGCCAATTCGTATCACTTTCCGGTCCGATGCATCTGTAAATGGAAAAGGATTTTTAATCACTTATAAAGCTGGTTTGTTTTTTATGATTATTCCTAAATTATTGCCAACCGACGAGCATTTTTTTTTATTGCGATATTGACATTTTGGTTGTCGACAGCAATTTATTATCAATAATTGTTTTCATTGTAAGTGTTTAAAAAAACTTTTGACTGGTTGTTAAATTGTTATTATTATTGGCATGCGATGGTATTACCAATTTCATTGGGCCATTATGCAATATTAATTGTCAATTTCAAAGTATGTTTGTTCGGTTTTTGTTATTGATTAATAACACAGGTGGAGTCGAGGACAAAAGGCTCGAGGCCAATGCCAAGAACGCAAAAAAAAATCCGAGGACAAGGCCGAGACCAGCCCTTCCGAGGACAGACTCTCTTGGGGCCAAGGACAGGAATACTCAAGGCCAAGGACCAAAGACACAACGCGGAAGTGAAATCCAAAAAAAAATCTTCACTCCGAAATTTCGGAAAATTTTCGGAAATTTTAAGTGTTCTCCAAGAATAAACGCCTTTAGAAAAATTTTCGCAAGCTCTTTGGCGTTCTTCAAGACGAAACTGAATTGGTCATTACCATGACACATTTTCAACAAGTCAAAAAATAGTGCTGTTCTCGAGCCAAGGACAGGATATTTTTGAGGACTTGCAGGCTTCGAGACCAAGGCCAAGGCCAAGGACTTGACCTTCGTGGCCAAGGACTTGACCTTCGAGGCCAAGGCTAAGGCTAAGGACTTCAAATTGTGTCCTCAAGAACGTCCAAGACACAGTATAAATATCATACAGTAGGTTCACTCCAAGCAAAAACCATTGTGACGTGTGTCTGCATTTTTTGAGAGCCAAGCAAACATTTGGGGTCAAATTGACGTCATAATAGTGACATCGTGAGCGGATTCGAATTATGCCAAATGATAACAATTGCTCTGAAATTTTATGAATTTTGTCTCCACCTTACAACATTAAGTCCTTCCCCTTTTTTTACGACCCTAAATGTTGAAGGGCACTATTTTTCACAGCTGTCATACTCCTGACGTAACTTGACGTAGCTTTCGTTGTGCTTTTCGTATCAAAATAAATTTGGTACCAATAAATCCGTTTAAGCTCGGGCTTTGATTCGCTCCATTGGTTAGGTCACTTGTGTATGACGTCACAAAGTTACAAGCGTAAATATAACCTAAAATTGGAACTTTTCGTTTTTTCGGTAACTTTAGTTATGGGGGGTTTTCATCCCGTTTGACACCCAACAATTTCGTTCAGCTCAAAACTTGCTCTGTATTGTCAACTAGCTTTCCTGCAATTTTCATTTTAATTGCTGAAGGATTTACAAGAATATCGTTGGTTGTTAGCAAGATATGGTCAAGCTATAACGATAAATGCAGCATTTAATAGCCGCTGTGATTTAACTAATACAACTTAATTGAAGCAAGTTGTGGCATAAGTTGAAACTGGCTGTTCCCAAATTTTCAGCAATTTTCAGCCTCATTTGTTCTCAATTTTGTTGGAGAATAAAGTGACATGAATTTATTCTTGCTGAGTTAAAAATTATATTATCTTTTGGTATTGAAAATTAGCGACTTCATGTTAGACAAATCAACAACAGCAATATAGAAAAAGTTTTAAAAACGTCTGCAGATAGTTTACAAATCCGTTGTACCAGCCTGTGTTTTTTATTAATATTATTTTTTTTATGCTGAAGCTGGAATGTTCGTAATTTTTTTCTTTTTAATTTTGAGCAAGAACAAGCTTCCCTTGGCAAAATGAGCATCGTGTCACCACCTGTACCACCTTCGCACAGTTTTAGAGCCATTTGCAAGAACTAAATTGTCAAATGTCGGAAGTCATTAAAAAGAATAAACTCAAATTATCACGAAGCACTGCGGCTATATCGCCACAGTGTGTATGGACAGGTCTCAGCGAATTTAGTACAACCAGGTTGAAATTATACTCTTCGAGAAAGAGATGCATTTTTGACTCCAAAGTTGGTTTTAATGGTATTCTTTCAATTTAACTGAACATGAGAACAACAACAACTGCATGGTACACTCAACAACAAAATACAAGCCGTGGACTCTTAAAACTTAAGAATAAAATAGTTAAAATTATAGAGTTATTTCTATGATGCAAAAATACTATTTCAAAACAAAAAATGCTGTTTCGAACCGAAAGACTTCAATAAAGCCCTAACTAATGACAATGACGTAACAAATTAAGTTGTATCAGTTAAATCACAGCGGCTATTAAATGCTGCCATTATTGTTATAGCTTGACCATGTCTTGCCAACAACCAACGATATTCTTGTAAATCCTTCAGCAATTAAAATGAAAATTGCAGGAAAGCTAGTTGACAATACAGAGCAAGTTTTGAGCTGAACAAAATTGTTGGGTGTCAAACGGGATGAAAACCCCCCATAACTAAAGTTATTGAAAAAACGAAAAGTTCCAATTTTAGGTTATATTTACGCTTGTAACTTTGTGACGTCATACACAAGTGACCTAACCAATGGAGCGAATCAAAGCCCGAGCTTAAACGGATTTATTGGTACCAAATTTATTTTGATACGAAAAGCACAACGAAAGCTACGTCAAGTTACGTCAGGAGTATGACAGCTGTGAAAAATAGTGCCCTTCAACATTTAGGGTCGTAAAAAAAGGGGAAGGACTTAATGTTGTAAGGTGGAGACAAAATTCATAAAATTTCAGAGCAATTGTTATCATTTGGCATAATTCGAATCCGCTCACAATGTCACTATTATGACGTCAATTTGACCCCAAATGTTTGCTTGGCTCTCAAAAAATGCAGACACACGTCACAATGGTTTTTGCTTGGAGTGAACCTACTGTATGATATTTATACTGTGTCCTCGAGACCAAGAACGTCCTAAAGGACTCCACCTCTGATTAATAAGTTGGAATGTTTTCAACTTGCTATAATCGCGTCTCGGATAAACCACTGACTACAGGCTGTCCAAAACATGCATCTTTTTTATGTACTTTGGGCATCCCGTACATGCGCAGCCGCTAAGAGCCAGTTGGTCGGAAGAATTTATGTATTTTTAGGGAGCAAATCGTCTTTGTGCAAATGCAGTAGGCGGCGTTGTATCCGAAATTTGATCTTTGAGGTGCTGTTATTTTTGCTGGATCGGCCTAGAGTTAAAAATTTGGTTTCGTCTTCAAGAATGGAATTTATTTTAGTGATGTAGTCGGTTTTGTTCAACATAATCACGCCCGACTGCTTGTCTGGTTTAGTAATCAGCATGCTGCTGTTTGATAACAAATATTTGATAGCAACATTATGATGACAGTAAATTCTCTGTTCTTGCCCAAAGCCGTTTTTCTCAAGTTCTGTACCACCAATCAACTTTTGCAGTACACGGTAGGCCTAGGCTACATAAATGCATGTAAATGTATATAGGCCTACTGATAATAGGCTTAATATATCAGTATATAGGGTAAAGACAATACCATAACTATGCTGTACTGTAATCCTAAAGTGACAAGCACTTTATTGCAAGGAATAAATTGCTTGTGAATCAACATTGCTGCTAACGCGTGAAACTTCAAAATGGCCTCTATAATTATTACAAAAACAGTCAAACTAGGAAAATTGATAAATGAATGTTAGCATTAGACTAGGAAAATTGATTGATGAAAGTTAGCATTAGTATAAGAAGATTAATTGTTATATGTTGGCATTAGACTAGGAAAATTGATTGATAAATATTAGTATTAGACGAGTAAAATTGATTGAAAACTGTTAGCACTTGACTAGGAAATTTGATTGATATTAGCAGTAAACTAGGAAAATTAATTAATAAATGTTAGCATTATGCTAGGAAAACTGATTAATAATGTTCGCATTAGAATAGGAAAATTGATTAATAAATATTAGCATTAGGCTAGGCTAGGAAAATTAATTGATAAATGTTGGTATTAGGCTTGGAAAATTGATTGATAAATGTTAGCATTAGACTAGGAAAATTGATTGATAAATGTTAGTATTGGTTTGGAAAATTGAGGGATAATAGTTAGCATTAGACTAGGAAAATTGATTAATGAATGTTAGTTTTAGACTAGGAAAATTAAGGAATAAATGTTAGCATTAGACTTGGAAATTTGATTGATAATTGTTAGTATTAGGCTAGAAAAATTTGATTGATAAACGTTGGCATTAGATAAGAAAATTGATTGATAAATGTTAGCATTATGCGAGGAAAATTGATGGATATTAGTCTAGAAAAATTGATGGATAAAGGTTAACATTAGACTAGGAAAATTGATTGATGAATGTTCAAATTAGGCTAGGAAAATTTGATTGATAAATGTTGGCATTAGTCTAGCAAAATTGAGTGATAATTGTTAGTATTAGACTAGGAAAATTGATTAATAAATGTTAGCATTAAGCTAAAAAAATTGATTGATAATGTTAACATTAAACTTGGAAAATTGATAGATGAAAGTTAGCTGTAGACTAGGAACATTTATCGATGAATCTAAGCATTAGCATAGAAAGGTGAACTATTGCATGTTGGCATAGGTGGGCAAGTTAATGCAAAACGTTAGCTTCGTTAACCACTAGTTCGTTTACGAACTTCACACCTCCGTTAACGCTAATCCGTTATTTTCAGCTTTATTTAACGGAAGTTAATAAAGTTCGTTAATTCGTTAATAATTTGCGTGTAATTTACATATCTTTGTATTCACTCGCTTCTAGAGCACGTATTGACGTTGCTGAGCTAGTTGTAAGAAAATAGCTATTGCTATGGTGGTCTTTTTGTGTTTTGAAGTTACATTTTACAGTCTAATCTAACTTCAAGATGAAAAATAAGTTAAAATGCACTAACGAAGCTGCGATCAGAAAATCTTTGGAAATTGCCTACAGCAATAATTAATAGATCTATGAGGCTGCAGCTTATTATTTGCCACAAAAAGAGCTTCTTTCTTCGCTTTCTTTTATAAAATTCGTGCTAATGCGCAACATGTGTTACCGGTGCAAACTGGTTTGTACTGTACGATGAATGAATGGTGCAAGATATTAACGATAAAAACCTTAACGGAAGTTAACAGAACTAAACGGAAGATAATTTAGTCCGTTAACATGAAAAAACTTTTTAACGGATGAACGAATAATGAAAAAGTTAGCTTTGTTATTAATGGATTAACGATTAACGGACTTGTGCCCACCAATGCATGTTGGCATTAGGCTGAAAAATTAAAAATGATAGGGTTTGGCTAAAATTGATAAAAGTTAACGTTAGGATAACACTCCACCCCGATACTTAAAGAATGACACTCCAGCTCCTGCTAAAAAGTGCAAAATCCGATTTCGCCGCGACTGCAGTCCATGAACTGCAAGGCTGGTTTCCGGAGTGGATTTGTTCTACTTGTGTTGGTAAATAAGTATGGTTTTATTTGTAGTAGGCATGATTTGGCATATAGTGGGCTTAGTATGGCACAGCAAGCATAGTATGGCATTGTAGATTTAGTATGGCATATAGTTGGCATAGCAAGCCACAGTGGGCGCTGCAGCTTGGCATGGAATTGTAAGCATAGCGTAACACCCTAAAAGGTTTAGCATGATACCCCTGAAGGAATAGAATTTCGTGAGAACTTGCCAAATTCTCAAAAGTTTTGGGGACCTTCACAAAGTGGTCGCTTACAAGGCAGTCAACGATAAATTATCAGGTTTGTCAAAAATCAGCTCCATATTTTAATGCAATCACAAACACGAAAAAATTGTTTATACTGATACTAATTTATAAATTATACAGTTGCAAATGAGCTATTGCGACGCGTTTCGACCTTGCTTAAGGGTCTCATCAGGCAAAAAAAAAACAACTATGAAAGTCTCCAAAAAGTCAGGTAAGCACAGCAATGGAAAAATTTTTTTACAAGTGCACAAGTAATTACATCAAAACCTGCAGTACAACTCCAAATACGGGCAAGTTTGCCAGAGTAAAGAGTTGGGCTAAAAAGCACAAATGCAGCATTGCATGTGACCACACAACTGGGCTACTTATAAAGACAAGATCAAATAAAATAGGAATAGCGTGATGCACATATCGTTGGCTTATTATGGCACAGTAGGCATAGTATTCCACAGTAAGCACTGCAGCCAGGGCCTGCGAGAGGGGGGTTCAGGGGGTGCATCGTACCCGGGCCTAGGGGGGCCTGGGCTCAAGGGGCCCGGAAAAGTTGTAGAGGGAAGTGTTTCCGTGTTAAGTTTTGGTATCGCACCATAGCACCGTAATCAAACTTGCCTACAGCAAAAATATCAGTCAGCCTATTCCGTACCAGTAATGGTCGCTATTTTTGCTACACAGCCTTTAGGACATCCAATAGTGGCCGATTTGATTAAAGAACGAGAAAAATGTATCAAAAATCATACACTTGCACCAAAATTATCGTTTTGTTACATTTCTTTGACTTGAGAGCCCTAATTCTACGGTATAACAATGTACGAGGGCCCACATTTCCAGAGATCCCAAAGCATTTTAACCTCAAAGAGCGTAGTCAAAGTTGACATACTATGCTACTATCATTAAGTAACTCACTCTATCTATATGAGTTTAATAGGTACCTTATTTCGGTTTGTGAAGTTTATGATTTCAGATGACTTCTTAAAACTTTTATCAGTAAAATATTTGGATTTGCAGTATTAAAGTTATTGTTTTGTATAATATTGTATCAATGTCATCATACCCCGCTTCACATTATTTGCTTTCATGTACAGGGTGATCTGAAAGTAACTCCCCATTCTAAAAAAACTATAATTTGTTTTTGAAGCGTAAATTCTCCAATTAATGAATAAGAGAAGAAACTATATTGCATGGACTTTTATTCAAAACTTAATTAAAATTCAAAATTCAATATGCATGGACTTTTATTTAAAATTCAATATGGGAACTATGATTCGCCATCAGCTTTCCAAGTCAACCATGAACCGCATCAACTGATTTCACAAGAAACTCTTGGCGGACGGAACTCATAGCAAAGTGAACTTTCCTTTAGCTGTGTACGTAATGTGCTGAAAAATGAGCTCAAATGTCATGCTTGGAAGCCCCACTTTTACCAAGCACTCTCTGCCAAAGACTGCGACAATCGTATGGAGTTTGGAGAGATGATGTTGGCTTGGTTTAAAAATTGGCCACATCTCTTAAAAAATATTCTCTGGAGTGCTGAAGCTGTATTCCACATACGTGGGTTGGTAAACCGTCATAACGGCCACTACTGGGTGGGAGAAGATCCTAGTGCTACCAATAAAAAATGTAGAATCGACCCAAGATAACGGTATGGTGTGGAATGACTTCGAATAGGATCGTGGGTCCCTTCATCCTTCATGATACCATGAATGCCAAAAGGTACCTCACTATGCTGAAAGACGAAGTTTGGCAAATTGATATTGCTTGGGATAATATTAAAGATTTAATTTTCATGCAATATGGAACCCCTCCTCACTTTGCTATTGTTGTTTGTGAATGGTTGAATGCCCAATTTCCTGGAAGTTGACGCGGTTTATGGTTGACTCGGGAAGCCGGTGGCGAATTATAGTGCCCATATTGAATTTTAAATAAAAGTCCATGCGTATTGAATTTTGAATTTTAATTAAGTTTTAAATAAAAGTCCATGCAATATAGTTTCTTCTCATACTCATTAATTGGAGAAATTACGCTTCAAAAATAAATTATAGTTTTTTTAGAATGGGGAGTTACTTTCAGATCACCCTGTATATCACTTTTTCTGCTCGTCAATTTAAGCAAGTTTTGTGCTGGGATGTTAATCTGTATTTTCCCTCGAGAAACACAAAAAGTGCTAAAGCTTCCGGGGCTCGGCCCCGGACCCCGCTGGGGGAGCTCACAGCCCTTCCCCAGACCCCCTAGCTGAATTTCAACCAATTTTATGTCTAGTTGTGTTTTTCATAGGTTCTAACTGTATGCGAATATCACTATCCCCTCTGTTTTAAATGAAGATCTACAACCATTGGACAAAAATGATTTAACGGCATTGGCCTAGATAAAGTTTGGGGGCCCAATAAGATTTAGGGGCTCGGTATCAACCTTTGTACTCCCTGGAGAATTTTCTCTGTGAGGCCCTGACTACAGCTTAGTATGTCAAAGTAGGCATAGTATAGCACAATAGGCATAGTATAACACAGTTCGGCATATCAAACGTGCAAAGCATAGCTTTTCCATGTACTGTCACCGTAACAGGTGGAAAAGTGTATGTGCCTCAATGACCTGCAGAGCTGTAGTGGCTGGAGACTTAATTCTCCTAAAAGGGTTACCCATACCAGATGGGTGTAATGATAGAAGCGAGACGAAGTATAGTTTAAATCAAACAAGTTGGAAAACAAAAAACCTGGGTTGGTTATGCCCACCAGCTGTGGTAAGCATATAACCTAGAAGGACAACTTTGATACAAAACCTTTGTGCAGTTAGATTAAACTGCCACACAAATCATGTTAAGCACAAATAATAAAAATTACGTAAGGCGTTAATGTGTCCACCTTCACAAGTGGAACCTCGTCTGGCGTAGAGACTTCTTGGTCGTCATTCAGCAAAGCCCTTATGGTGTTCGAGTCTTAGGCAGAGGGGCTCATTCGAAAAATAAAGCGACAATCTCCAGCAGCCAGCCTTAGTAACAGCTCCACCAATGTGCCCGCTACACGTTTGGAAAGGCGAGTGGAGGCAGTGCCGAGTTTTTGTACTCGAGATGATGTCGCACACTTACGGGTCAACCATCACCACGTGCTGTTCGGTAATTGAAATATCCCCATCTCACAGGAAAAGAGTTAGAATTGGTTAAGGAAGCAATGCAGTGTCATCTGGATATTGTCAGAATTTCTTCAACCAAAAGATGTAGCTTTGGAACTGTAGATCTGGATGGCGGATGGAAACTCTTCTATTCTGTTGCTGATCCTAGTATGTATGCTCAAGTGGGTGTGGGGATTCTTACAAGACCCCGGTTGTCAGACTGTGTGTCAGATTGGATCCCTTTGGGATTACGGGTCTGTATGTTGAAGCTCAAGGTATTGGGTTGGTCATTGTGCCTATTGCAGGTATATGCCTCCAATGCTGAGAGTGAATATCAGGATTTTGTGGATAAAGTAAATGATGCTCTTTTACGAGTATCACCCACTAAATCTGCAGCCCTTTAGGGGGATTTTAGCGCACATGTTGGAACAGACTCAGATACGTGGAAAGATGTGATTGGAAAACAAAGAGTCACTGGACTGAATGAGAACGGAAGGTATTTATTGCAGCTCTGTTGTAGCAACAGACTGCGCATCATGAATATCTTTTTCCAGCACAGAGAGGTTCATGGGTATACGTGGTATCGACTTAGTATGGATCAAAGTCTTTAATAAATTTCTGCATAGTTTTGTCAGATTTGTTTTCTGATGGGCTAGACGTTCGAATGAAGCGAGATGCTGAATTGTAAACTGATCACTATTGGGTAGACTGTTACTTGGAATTTTAGAAACCTTGGCCAATGTCGGAATGTTCCTTGCGACTTTCGAAACCTTGGCAAACAGGTGTGATTATTCCGATATTCAAGAAAGAAAATTGCAAGCAATATACAGACTACAGAAGCATATCACTCCTAGTTAGCCAGGGAAAGTATATGCCTAATGCCTTGAAAGAATACACCAAAAAATATTGGAATCAAAACTGGAAGATAGCCAGTACGGTTTTCGTCCGGGTAGTAGCACCTCGGACCAAATCTTCACTCTGAAGCAAATCCTCGAGAATTCTTGAGAGTATGGCAAAGTTCTCTTTGCATGCTTTGTCGATCTTGAAAAAGCTAATGACCGAGTTCCTCGAGATAAACTTTGAAAGGTTTTGCGGGAGTATGGCGTTTACGGTCAGTTGTTAGGTGCCATTAAGCCATTCTACTGCCGACTGGAAGTTTGTGTTTGGTTAAATAGCTAGCAATCAAAACCGTTCCATGTGGGCGTTGAACTCCAGCAAGGGTGCGTTTTGTCACCTCTCCTTTTCATTGTTTACATGAATTGAATCGACAAATGCTGCCAAGCTGATGAGTGTGTCACGATCGGAAATTGCAAAATCAGTCGTCTGCTATTTGCTGATGATTTGGTTTTGCTTTCTTCCACAGAATCTGGCCTCCAGCGCGCAATGAATAGCTTTGCAAATGCATGCAACACCGCCGGAATGAAAATAAGCACGGCCAAAGCTGAGGTACTTCATCTTTTAAGAAACCTCAATCAGTGCATGTTACAAGTGAATGGAACGACGCTGAAGCAGGTAGAGAAGTTCAAGTATCTTGGGGTTGCATTTACGAGTGACGGAAGGCAAGACGAAAAACTGAATACCCGAATAGGCACGGCTAGTGCAGTGATGCGAACTTTGCACTATTCGCTTGTCATGAAACGAGAATTGCCAAAAAAAGCAAAGCTCTCAATTTTTAAGGCATTTTTTGTCCACATTCTTACTTATGGTCATAAATTTTGTGTAATGACCGAAAGAGTGCCATCACAAGTGTGAGCGTCCGAAATGAGTTTTTTACGAGGAATGGAAGGAGTTAAACTGTTCAACAAGGTGCGTAGCTCTGAAATTCGAAAATCTTTTAACATCGAGTCTAGATTGAAAGATGCCAGCTTAGATGGTTTGGTTATGTAAGCAGAATGCCTCAGGAAAGACACCCCAAACAAGCTTTACTTGCCAAAGCAAATGGGAGTAGACCAGTTGGACGACCTAGAACTAGATTGACCAATTACATTAAGAATTTTAGATGGAATCGCTTGGGACTTCACCAAAGCGAAATGATGGATGGGATGGAAGACCATGAAGTGTGGCGGCTTAATCTCGAGCTGCTGCCCCACAACTTTCACGGAAAAGTGGGCAATGAAGGAAGAAGAATAAGTTAAAATGTTTAATTTGTTCAAAAAACATTTGTAATTTTGTTGAAAATGTTGAAAGTAAGCAAAAAATAGTCTGCTGAGGTTGATATCTTAAGAACAGATCTCTATCCTCAGAAGCTACCTCATTAGAAAATTGAATATGCCATAGCATCAGCAATTTCAAAATCGTTATCTCGGAATCTTCTCTGTGTTTCTTGATACGTAAAAAGTTATTGTAGTAGTTATCTTTGTGGTCCGTTATTTACTTCGCCCCTGTATCGAGTTTCTGGTAATCCAAAGTTTCTCTAGATTTTATCGATTTCTTATCCATTAAATTTTCTGCTTCTCCGAAGCCACCAAGCAGAGATAATCATCAAAAAGCGTTTTATCCAAGGAAGAAACAACGTGACCAGGTTGCGGTTTGAACCCATATCACGTGGATCATGCGATTAAGGTCGTTAGAAAAACGACGTTTTTAACCCTCTCGGCCACGCAACCGACAGTATTAAACCAAGATATTGTCGCTCATCGAATATTTCCGGATATTTTTGCTCATTAGTTGAATTAATTTTGATTTTTTGAATCACTAGGTAGCTGCGGAGGCAACCTCAGTGCTGACGTCATCGCTCAAAACTTTCCAGTAGCTTTTTACCCTTTCCCCTACCCCAATGAAATTGATTGTAAATGGAATATCAATGCAGCATCTACAAATGAACGAATTTTGTTGATTTCAACTGACTTGGAAACTGAAAAAAATTATGAGCATGTCCAAGTAAGCATCAGTTTTAATAATATGGTTAATCACAGAGCTGGACAGCGCTGTTTCGAGCTTTTAGCTCTCATCGGCAGCCCTCAGCTATCTTTTCAAAGGTATTCCCAGCTGAACAAACATCTTGGCCTAACTGGCAAACCTTATTGGCTTGCACAGAGGCAGATGCTTTATTAGGGAATAAACGATTTTTTCACTTGTGGTACTTTAGAAACAAGTGAAAAAGTCGCTGGATCCTTGAAGTAAGGACAGCCATAGACTATCCCTACTACAAGGATTCCCCTCTGCGTGACCACGGAAATCAAAACTACACTATCTTGATGTCCTTCATGGTCGACTCCTGGGAAGCCTTGTCAACTTCCACTGGCAGTTAGGTGGCTATAACAACCACCAACCCTGCAGCTCCAATGATATTTCACATTGTAGCTCAAGTCATATAAGCACAGAGCTGGACAGCGCTGTTTCGAGCTTTTAGCTCTCATCGGCAGCCCTCAGCTATCTTTTCAAAGGTATTCCCAGCTGAACAAACATCTGCCTCTGTGCAAGCCAATAAGGTTTGCCAGTTAGGCCAAGATGTTTGTTCAGCTGGGAATACCTTTGAAAAGATAGCTGAGGGCTGCCGATGAGAGCTAAAAGCTCGAAACAGCGCTGTCCAGCTCTGTGCTTATATGACTTGAGCTACAATGTGAAATATCATTGGAGCTGCAGGGTTGGTGGTTGTTATAGCCACCTAACTGCCAGTGGAAGTTGACAAGGCTTCCCAGGAGTCGACCATGAAGGACATCAAGATAGTGTAGTTTTAATATGGTTAATGATAATGTTTCCCAATGGCAAGTAAATTACCCCCTGAAGTAAATGGCAATTTTTTGGAGGTGTTGAAGAACCAAAATCAGAATAAAAGTGTGTTTTTTATGACTATCATGAGCGATTTTTGCAAAATTGCGTCGATTAGTGGTAGTGGATAGAGCATCTACAAGGAATAGATGGACTCGGGTAGGATGCCTAGTCACATTTCTTGGCTACCAGATGATGCAAAAGACAATTCGAGCAAAATTGATAATCAATGGTTTTTTGTTTCGTTTAATCATTCGTTCGTTCATTCGTGATGCCGCAGTACGGTCAATGTGGTGTTTGCTTCAGATTACTCACGAACAATAGCCTAAATCCATCTACGCTCAAGGCTCATTTAAAAAAGGACCATCCAGCTCAGAGATGGAAACCGGTCGGGTCGAGATTCTTCGACCGGCCGGTCAAGCTGGTTGAAAAACCGGTCAAATTCTCGTTTTTGGCAACTAAAAGACGTCTAAGCACCTACCAAAATATACTTATATATATGCATACAGGGTGTTCCAAAATGGTTGACCCCATTCTAAATACCCTTATCTCGGAAACTACTTGATGGATCATAATGAAACTTAATACACTTTATGTTAAAGATCATAAGTTTTATTGGCTAAATTTACAAAGAAAAGTACAAATATTGATTGGTTCTATGACAGATTTTCATAAATGTTCAATATGAACGCCACCTGTGACTCTGCACACGTTGAGTCGGTATTCGAGCTCGTGCCAAACTCGCTGCAGCATGTCTTCGGTAACAGTTTCCAGTGCAGCTGTAATTCTCTCTTTCATTTCTTCAATGTTAGCTGGAAGAGGAAGTACAAAGACTAGTTCTTTCACATAACCCCAGAGGAAAAAATCACGCGGAGAAAGGTCGGGTGATCGTGATGAATTGGCTACCACGAATACCGACTCAACGTGTGCAGAGTCACAGGCGGCGCTCATATTGAACATTTATGAAAATCTGTCATAGAACCAATCAATATTGGTACTTTTCTTTGTAAATTTAGCCAATAAAACTTATGATCTTTAACATAAAGTGTATTAAGTTTCATTGTGATCCATCTGGTAGTTTCCGAGATATGGGTATTTAGAATGGGGTCAACCATTTTGGAACACCCTGAATATAACAAATTAGTATTAACTAACCACACCTTTCGAAAACACTTGTTGAATGATTTCAAGCTGTGACTAATATGCTGTGACCATTAAGACATGCACATCCAGGAACGTATTTAGGGCGGGAGTATTGTGCCATGCCCTCCCACTTTGGGCCACGGCACATAGCAAAAAAGAGGAAAATATACGTCAAAATCGCGTAATCATGTTCTAATAAAGCATAAATGTGGAAGAGGCTTTCGCTACCTGGCATTTTAGCATCATTTTAATCAGCTTAAGAGTAAAAGTGGCGCTGATTACAGATTTTTAGTACATGCTAAAATCTTGCCGCTTTGAAAAGCTTTTTTTAACTTAAATTTACCACACTCTACACTGGGCAAGAAAGACATGACTCTTATTTTTTTTATATCTAACAAGTCATGGCTTGTTCTGAAGTAGCAGCATTTCTACAAACTGCTGGGGCACATCATATTTCAAATGTTTTCTATCCAATGTCATAACAGTTTTGTGTTTTCAATGAAAATAACGGACGCGTTGCGTTCATCGGTATAGTTACTCATAACCACTTCGTACTGCCGGTTTGACGTTTCGCTTCGTAAACCGGCAAGCCTCTTCAGAACAACTTGCAGTGTTGTCTTTGCAGTTACAAAAAGATAAATGAGAAAAAAATAACAGCAGAAGATAGGTAACAGCAAAAACATACGAACATCACAATACTTACACTATTATGCCCAAAAACATCAAAATGATGGAGCAATAACGTTATATAATAATGAAAATTATGTCACTAACAACGTGAAAAAAAGAATATTGAAAAATTATGTCACTAACAGCGTGAAAAAAAGGAATACGTGAAAAAAGAAATTATGTCGCTAACAGCGTGAAAAAAAATTAATAATATTCATAACAACTAGGCTGCTTCACTAACAGTTTGAGAAAGTATGAAAAGGATCTATTGCAAAACATTATGTACTGGAAAAGTTTTTTAGCCCCACAGAGATTTATATACGGACGGAACAATTAATATAAATTTCTGTGCAGCTAAAAACCTTTTCCAGTACATAATGTTTTGCAATAGATCCTTTTCATACTTTCTCAAACTGTTAGTGAAGCAGCCTAGTTGTTATGAATATTATTAATTTTTTTTCGCGCTGTTAGCGACATAATTTCTTTTTTCACGTATTCCTTTTTTTCACGCTGTTAGTGGCATGATTTTTCAATATTCTTTTTTTCACGTTGTTAGTGACATAATTTTCAATATTATATAATGTTATCGCTCCATCATTGTAATGTTTTTGGGCATAATAGTACAAGTATTGTAATGTTCGTATGTTTTTACTGTTACCTAACTTCTGCTGTTATTTTTTTTCTCATTTATCTTTTTGTAACTACAAAAACAGCACTGCCGAAAAAAAGTTTAGTGTTTGCTGCTCGGCAACTTGCAAATAATCTATCACAAAAAGCTAAAAATTGTAACTTCATTTTTTGGCTTTCGCATAATATCATTAGAAAGAAGTCTAATAATTTAGCTTGTGCCCTCCAGTGCTTTTTATGCTTATTTTATGCACATTTTGCGCTGCTCGAAACAGGTCTTTCAAACCGAAACTTAAATAAAAAAGGTCTTAAAAATAAGTCATTTTTGCAAAAAAAAAACAAACTTGTTTCGCGTTTTTTTTTCTGAGACCCCCGTGCAAAATCACAAATTTTAACACCTCACCCATGCCCCCGTTTTGAAAAGTTGTCCTTAGATACACTGAACAGTGAACAAAAACCTTCGGTAAAAAAACCGGTCGACCGGGCCGGTCAGAAACCGGTCAACCGGCAATGATTTTGAAATTTACCGGTCGGGTCGGGTCGAGAAAATCCTGACCGGTTCCATCTCTGATCCATCTTTCAAAACCAACAGAGACATTTGGAATTCAGAGAGAAAGTAGACCACTACTTCTTGCTAGTTTATAAGCTTTGTACATAATTTTTGTTTTTCAGTGAAAAATTAACTTGCTAAAAGTAATGAAAACAAGGGGTTAGTGAATTTCGTCCGCCACACTCTGGCACTCTGAGCAACGCCAAAAACGTCATAATGAAAGCAAAGTTTTTTAGTACTTTCATTAGTAAATTCAATCACAAAACTGCTCGGTTACGCATGAGCACTTTTAGAAATATAATAAAGAAACAATAATAAGAAAAAATTTATCAACCCCTAATTAAAAGAACTTTGATGAAAAAAACATTGACACAAATACACAGCAGGTTGTGTGCGTTCTTTTTAGGACAGAAGTATTGAAAGGATTGAGACATAGTTGCCACCTAGATTTCGGTAACAGACAGAGAGACAGACAGAGATAGTTATTTTGCCACATAAGTACAACTTCAAAGTATTAATTTACGTATAAAAGCAAATGAAAAAACAACAAATGAATAAAGGCTTGAAAATATTTGGAAACAATTGATTTAGGGTAAAATGTGGTTGGTGGCAATTGCCATGATAATAAAGATAGCCAACAGTAACCATTAAACAGCTATATAAAAGATATTACTTTTGTTAGCTACAACTGTATTTTAATGAATTATTAACTTCAACTGAAGCCGCAAGTGTAGAAACGCTCATTATTTGTATTAACTCTATTTTGTGCTTTTGTAGGAAGTATTCTTTTTGGGAAATACGAGAATCATATACTTGAATCAATTTCTTGCGTATTTTTTTTGGCAAAATAATGTTAATAATCTTCATATTTTAGGTGATTGGAACGGGAAACGAAAATGGTGTTTCAAATTCAACATTATCGGGAGATTTTTCCTTTAGCGAAGTCTTCCTTTCTCATTCCGATCAACTCCAAGTCGTATTTCAATCTAAATGGAGGGCACAAACCAGAGCTTTTCTTGCTACTTTTCAAACAGGTAAGCACGTTTTGCTTTCTAAACGATAAATTGCAAAACAACAAAGTTTAAGAACAAGAGCGATTGCCAGACTAGAACTAAGCATAATCATTTTTATTAGATTTGTTTTGCTCTGGCTTAAGGAACTGTTGTGTGCATTATAGTCACCCGGTGAGACCATATGGCCGTGGCTTCGCGTAAGATTTGATACATTAAAAAACGAAACTACTACTAAGAAGTGATTAGGCTATGAACACACCAGTCGGAACAACAATTTATCAAAATCAAGTTAAAACTATAACGAAGTTTGTTTGTTGCTTATAAAATCCGCTATTTTTGTTTGCTCTGATATTACTGTACTACAATAAACTTATTAAAGTTGATCTAGACCAGGGTTGGAAATCGATAATAAAAAAGTAAAGAATAATCGATAATTGATAATGTAATCGATAACTTTTTATGGAGTCAAAAAAGAGTGTCAACATATTTTGACATTGCGACTAAAAGGAAATATGTGTATGCAAGTGACCTTGTATTTCAATGCATGTATATGGAGTTCAATGCTTGTATTCAATTCATTGCACTTCAATACATGTATATTTGGTTCAATGCATGTATTCGATTCAATGTATGTATATTTAATTCAATGCATCTATTCAATTCAATGTATGTACAATGTATGTATAGTCAATTTAATGCATGTATATTCAATCACAGTACTGGTTCCAGCACTGCCAGTAGTTTCCGTAACAGAATTGTTCCCAGAACTATCATTAATTGTCACTGCCACTGGTAAAGAAACGTACGCTTTCCGTAATTATCAGTTGTCATTTGTCTTGGCCAATATTGGTTCAAAAATTTTTTACTTACTAGGCTATTACAATATCTGTATGGTACTAGGTTATTCAAGAGCATAAGCTTTAACAAAATAATTGGCTATCTACAGTATAAGCTACAAAATTTTGTATTAGAACATAGAGGGTTTATAGAAAATGAGAATGTTAAGCGTACCAGTACGCTACTCGGCAAACACTAGCATTTGATAATGGCTTGTAAAATACCAGTAAGCCACCGCCAAATGAGTACATTTGGGATAGCCTACACATGTGCGTGCCACCTCTACCATGCTGATGTTGAGATAAGCATCTGCCTCGCAGTCATCAGTCTGCAGACCTGGGTTCACTCTACTACTACCTCACTACCTCAGTAAGCTACCTGACTACCTGGTAGAGAGTCTTGCAAAAACTTCAAAAATTGGTATTCATAGCTTTCCTGCTTGACATTCCAGGCCTAGCTGTAAGCTGCTAGCCAGGAAACAGCAAAATGACCATAGGGTCTTAGAGTTGTTGCCACCTGTCTACTACACCAGCAAAGCTTCACGCTATCCCTTCAAGTGCTGAGCGCCAAGTAGGGAAACTGTGAAACCATTAAAAAAAATTTTTTGGTATGGCTCGACAAGGAAATCAAATCCATGTCTACCGACTGTGAGACCAATGCTCTAACCATTTGGCCTAAGCCACCACGCCGCTTTAAGCAGTCCCTAGCCTATCAACTACCACTGCTCTGTGCTGTACTATAAGATTACTGCAAATATCACGAGCAATGATAATTACTTGAGCTGTTCGTTTTTCCAATGTGTGCCTAACAATATCATCTAACTTAATCCTACGCGGCCCGACGGCACATTGCAAAGAATTTAGGAACTGACACCTACCAGTACTACTTGACTAGGCTTACTGCAACACTCTGCTCTGCTACCAGTGGCTACAAGTGCATTGTGGCTACAAGTGCATTATTGTGTTTGTATAACTTGGAATGGAGTCAAAAATGATAGCAATGCGGAATTTTGAACTAATGCAAACATTAATTGAGGTGAAATTTTAATTACTTTCACAAAAAAAACCGCAACACACGAAAAAATGATTACAGTGTTTCCAAAAAAATTTGCTTAGCTTGAAAAAAATATCGATTACGTATTATCGATTTACCAGGCAAAAAAGTAGGAAAAAGGCACATTCGATAATGAAACTAAAAAATTTAGAATTTTTGCATTCAATAACCAAAAAGTAACGAATAACGATATCGATTATTGATTTCAAGTCAATATTTCCGATCCTGACCTAGACTACAATTCCTTTTTAATTTTCCAGTAACTTGCGGCGAAACTTTTGTTGCTGCTGACGAACTTCAAATGGCTTCTACTCCAAACTGGCCTGAAAATTATCCGCCTAATCAGGATTGCTATTGGATAATCAAGTCAAATGGTGGAAAAGCAATAGAAGTGATTTTAAATCCGGGAAAAACGGAAGCAGAGGAGGATTTCGTAGAGGTAAAATGTTATCGAATTACATTATCTTTTATATGAGAACACGAGACTCGTTTTTTCTCAAAATTAAAAACAAACTCAGAACAATTCTGACAGCTATCGGCATGGACAAATTATTCGACAACACGGGCCAGTACAATACATTTGTAAGCAATCAGCACAGTTTGATCTTTTGATATTGCCTTGGTTGATTAATGTAAACACTGTTTCAAGATTCATGATCTATACAAAACGGCATATTACCAAGCAAAAATGACTCTTTAGTCTGCAATAAAATTACGAAGAAATAAGGCTGAAAATACGTGAAAATTTAAGAGCTACCAGCCTTCAAAAAAAAAATTTACTGGCTTCTAAAAATAACAAGTGTTTATGGTTTTAAGTCGATTAAAGGCTTTGATTTCACAATACTTGTAATTTAAAACCGTTGATGTTTTTTGTCGCACATTAAGTTTTTGGGCAGATGATAATACATGAAACTGGCTTGTGGTAATATTCATATGCGATATATTTGAGATAATGGTGCTGCTCGAAATCGGTTTTATTGAAGAAATGAGAGCTTTTTAAGGTAATACAGAGGTGCCCCAACCTTGTTCCACTATTATCTTTAGTCGTAAAAATGCGATTTAATCCATTTGACTCTGTGCCATTGGCAACTCTGTGTTTCGAAATGTCATGATATCAAAGAAGATGACTTTGCAAATTCGTTGAAGATTATTGAACATCGCGTTGCTTAATCTGCAACAAATTTTGCAAAGTCATCCATTTCTGATGTCATGAAAGTCCGAAACGCAGAGTTGCCAATGGTACGGAGTCAAACGGATTAAATCTATTTTTGCGAATAAGAGAAATAGTGGATCAAGGTTTGAAGCATCTCTTTAATGCCTCAAGTAGTTCTCATGTCTTCAACAAAACCGACTGTGAACGGCATATTTTAAAGTCGTAATGTTAAAGTCTTAATGTTTCATTGATATCCAGAAAGTTTTCAAGCGCGGAAATATGGCAGAAGAGACACTTGTTGCTGTTTTTGGGTCGTCATGTTTAGCTTGTCAGTTTGCGCAGAAATCGTTTGCTTCGTTGTTGAGTTAGACTTGGCCCCAAGATGTACCTCCGTAAGACTGTAAAAGTAAATGAACTTCCAAAAATATTTAAGGTGACCATCCGCTTGGTCAAACCTATTGGTTCGAGATGCTAATAGTTGAATTTGGCCAGCACTTTGTTTTACATTGAGAAACTGATTGCGTACTACTTTATTTGCTTGGAAATCGATCGATGGTCAAGCGAATGTAGCGTCTGCAGGTGGCAGCTGACTCAAACCCTAGAAACCGATTAGTGGTCGAGTGAATGAAGCGTCTGGTACTAAAGCGGTATACTCGGATTTAATTCCCGGTCGGGTCAAATTGCCAACTACAATGGTAATCACAAATTTCCTGGTTGGGATTTGCTGTCTCGTGGTGAAAGCAAGTTAGCAATATAAGATGTATCTACAGTTTATTTGATATGCTGTATTTGATAATATTCATTTGCCAGGCAAATTTAATATTTTTCTTTATGGGTACAGATTTTTGAAGGAGCAAGCAGAAGTTTAACAAAAAGAAGCGGAGGTATTGAACAATTTTCTTTCACGACGGTTCGCACAGTTTTAGTTCATTTTCATAGCAACAACGAGTCTAACGATTCTGGCTTCACCTTTTCTTTTCAAAGCTGTAAGTCTCAGATTTCATTTCTTTATTTATTTTTGCTTTAGTTTTGTGTGAAAAACTCATATCAATTCCAAACTGACTGAGAAACCTGCCCAAAATCATTAAGGAAGTAGTTTTTATTTATGTAGATAAAATTGATCAGTCCAGAGCAGGTCATTCCCAGTTATTTGCCTGATTGAAAAACTAGGTGAAGGGTTCACCTCACAATGCAAGCTGCTTAAAATAATGCGACTCTTTTCTGCAAAAGGGGATTGGGGGCTTATACAATAGAAAGTGATGCACCATAAAACCCCAGCATTATATTGGAGAATCTGTGAGAGACGTAGCCGTTTTCACATCCTCCAAAGAGTAAACAATTGGACATTTGATCACCGTACAGATGGCTAAGGGATACCCATTGATCACATTTAAACTACCCGCTGTGTGAGCAATTTCCTTATTTTACTCCGAAGAAATATTGGGAACGCCGAGATTGTCTTAGAAAAGACTGAAAGGAAACATCAGATGAACTTGTGCTCTATGGTGAATCTCAACCTGTGAATGATAGAGAAGTGTTTATATACCTCCTGCTTGTGTTTTTGGTAAATTCTTGGTTAAGCTCGATTTGCCATGTAATAGTTTTGCTTCAAGCTGCTTGTAGCTACAGAAAAGAAGATTGCTGTATGGCATATGGATAGTATTAGTAAAACAAACAATCGTGCTCTAAGTTGCCACAGATTACCACAGTTCTAAAGCATTAAAAAATAAAATCTAATAAAACCCAATAGTCTGTTTGATCCATAAATCGGATCATCAAAGTTAAATTTAGGCCTTTTAAAAACTAAAAGATATCGGCAGCTTAGAACTACAGAGCACTTTTCGAAACCCAAATATTGACCGCAGACTGTTGCTCCAAGTTATATCATATGCTCCAAAATGCATCCAGTTATTACAGATTTAACTCCTCTGTTATTCAATTAGCACTAGCCTACATTAGTGTAACAATTTTGTCCACATTGAAACTTTTCTGATTTGCCGGAACAACTTTTTTGGTTTCATTTCGAATGAAAGATGAAAATAAATCTGTTTAAGACGTAACCGTTTATGACTCAAAAGTACGGATATGATCTGCAAAATCGTAAAGTAACCAGCAGCGGTATTATCTGGGTTTTGGTTCAGATGGTACAGCCTTGTATTAGAGTTCAAAAAGTATTTAGCACTGGAATCCATTTAAAAGATTACAAAACATGAAGTCAGCTTAGGGTTTATGAAACCTTTTTTTTATTTAAAGTACTGAAAACAAGAAAATTGCGCTATTAAAGTTATTACCAGCCCTTAACCATCACATATTGCTTATTCCAATTCCAAGTTTTTTTAGATTAATGAAACACATTTGGCCTTTGTCACCTGATGAATCCCTTGAGCAAGAACAAAATGCGTCGCGACGCCTCAAATGCATTTATCGTCATTAAAGCACAATTCATTTCGTGAAACAAGTGCCAAGTGCTCCTGTCCTGAACACCATTAATTGAACTTAAACTTAATTTCCCATTGCACTAAATACCGGAATTAAAACCATGCTTTGCTGAAGTTGAAGGCTTCAACAAACGTTTGATTAAACATAACTTTATTTTACTCAGGGGGTAGGGTTTTTGTCCCTTCTTGGTCTTTTCGTAATGAATTCCTTTTGAAAAATGCTGTTTATTACGAATTAACTTGCCTTTGAATCAAATCAATTTATACAAATACATATTTCGAGTTTTTCGTTTATAATTTTGTTGAAAATCGGCTAAAAATTGTTCTGCTGAAGCTGATATCTCAAAGACAGATCCCTATTCACAGAAGTTACCTCTCTGAAAAATTCAATATGCATAGCATTAACAATTTCACAGTCGTTGTCTCGAAATCTACCCCGTGATTTTTGGTACAGTAAAAAAGTCATTGTTTTAGTTATGTTTGTGATCCGTTATCTACTTCTCCTCTGCATTGGAGTTCCCAGCAATCCAATGTTTCTCTAAATTTTTGTCGAATTCTTGTCCATTGAATTTACTGTTTGTTAAAGCCACCAAGCAGAGATAATTATTGTAAAACGTCTTATTCAAGGACGCAAAAAGGTGACCAGACTGCGGTTAGAACATAGATCATGTAGATCATGCAATCAGGGTCGTTAGAGAACGAACAGAACAGAACAGAAACGATTTATTTAGTAGATCAAGCCAAAATTCGGCGGCATAATGCGTAACTCAAATACATTCAGACTATCCATGTTCCACAGGAGGCTGCGAAAGGACCAGTAAAGGTCTTCGCGTCAAGCAGTCAGCGAGGTTTTTTCCTTTCAGCCACGCAACCGACAATATTAAACCAGAATACCACCGCTCATCGAATACGTCCAGATATATGTGCTCATCAGTTGAATGAATTTTGATTTTTTGAATCGCTAGATAGCTGTGGAGGATATCTCAGTGCTGACGTGATCGCCCAAAACTTTTCAACACCTTCCTATCCTCTCCTCTACCCCAATCAAATTTATTGTGAATGGAATATCAAACCAGCGTCTTCCAATGAAAGAATTCTGTTGATTTTCACTGACTTTGAAACTGAAGAAAGTTATGACCATGTCACAGTAGGTATCATTTTTAATATCATTGTTCATGATAATGATTTTCCAATGGTGAGTAAACTACCTTTGTAGGAAATAGCGATTTTTGGGGCCATTGAAAATTAAAATCAAAACAAATATGAGCATTTTAAACATCATGTGCGATTATTGCGAAATGGCAGCAATAAATGGTCGTGGGTAGAGTGTCTACGCATGAAAAGATGGATTCGGATTCGATTCCTTTTGGGGTCAAATTTCTAGGCTAACAGACGATGCAAAAGACAATTCGAACAAATCAATAACCATTGGCGTTCTGTTTCATTTAATCCTTTGTTCATTCATTTGGGATGGCACAATACGGTCAGTTATGAGTTGAGTTCTGTTCGGAGGTGGTACGCAATCTTTGTTTGTGCTTTAGGAGGAGCAGATGTTGTGATATCAGTCACATCGGAACAGCCAAGAAGGGCATTTAGTTTAAACCTTTTCTTGTTTAAGGATTTGTCAGCTTGCCACAAAAGTAGAACCCCCTCAATGTGGTTTAACTACACCGAGAGCAATTTACTGCAAATAGCTCTCAAACAATAGCCTAAATCCATCTAAGCTCAAGTCTCATTTCCAAAAGTACCACCCAGCTTCGCAAGACCAAGAGAAAAATTGAAGTACGTTTTGGCTAAAGTTGAAAAGTGACGTTTTTTAAAAAATGAGTTTTTCGTAGTTTACAAGTTATTTACTAAAAATATGTTTAGCTGAGAGAAAACTTATGTTTATTTTCAATTATTTTTCGGCCATAAATAGCTTAACATGTTGCACTTGATAACCGAGCCGAATGAAGTTTTAAAACTCGAACACGATTTTCTCAAAACGGTGAAATGCGACTAATCAACTTCTGACAAAACGTGCTTCAATTTGGAATTCAGAGAGGAAGTAGACAGCAACTTCTTGCTAGTTTAAAAGCTTTGTTTGTAAGTTTTGTTTTTCAGTGAAAAATAAACTTGCTAAAAGTAATGAAAACAAAAAGGGTTAGTTGAATCCGCCCGCCACACATCAGCACTCTGAGCAACGTCAAAAACATTATAATTAGATCAAAGTTTTTTGGTACTCTTATTGGTAAATTCGATCACATGACTGCTCCGTTACGCATGATCACTTGTGCAAATATAATAAACAAGCGAACAATGGAAAAATAATAAAGAAACAATTTACCAATGTCAAAAAAAAAAAGAAATATTGACACAAACAAACAGGTTGTACACTTTCTTTTTACGACAAAAAGTATTGAGGGTATTGAGATATAATTGTCATCTAGATTTTGGTAATGGCTTGAAAATGTTTGAGAACGACTGGTTTAGAATGAAACCTGGTTGGCGGTAATTGTCATGATAATGAAGGTAGCCAACAATAACCTTTAAGCATGCAAAAAGAAGTCAATTTGGTTAGCTATTTCCGTATAAAAAAATTGTGATGGGCAATTAAAGCCAAAATTGTATAAACGCTAATTATATGTATTAACAGTATTTTGTGCTTTTGCAGGAAATATTCGTTTCTGGAAATACGAGAATTACATACTTAAATCAATTTTCTATTTACTTTCAATGGCAAAATGATGTTAATAATCTTCCTATATTAGGTGATTGGAACGGAAGACGAAAATGGTGTTTTGAATTCAACATTATCGGGAGAATTTTCCTTCGGCAAAGTCTTCTTTTCCCATTCCAATCAACTCCAAGTCACATTTCAATCTGATAGAATCATACGAATGAAAGGTTTTTTTGCTACTTTTCAAACAGGTAAACACGTTTGCTTTCTAAACGATAAATTGCAAAAACAGCAAAGTTTAAGAACAGGAGCGATTACCAGTCTAGAACTAAGCATAATCATTTTTATTAGGTTTGTTTTGCTCTGGCTTAAAGAACTATTATGTGCATTATAGCCATTCGATGAGACCATAGGAGGCCATGGCTTCGCGTAAGATTTGACACATTAAAAAATCAAACTACTACTAACAATTAATTAGACAATGAACACACCAGCCGGAACAACAATTTATCAAAGCCAAGTTAAAACTATTGCGAAGTTTGTTTGTTGCTCATCAAATTTGCTGTTTTATTTTGCTCTGAATTGATCTAGACTTGCAATTCTGTTTTGAATTTCCAGTAACTTGTGGCGAAACTTTTGCTGCTTCTGATGAACTTCAAACGGTTTCTACTCCAAACTGGCCTGAAAATTATCCACCTAATCAGGATTGCTATTGGATAATCAAGTCGAACCGTGGAAAAGGAATAGAAGTGATTTTAAACCCGGGAAAAACGGAAGAAGATGAGGATTTCGTTGAGGTAAAATTTTGTCGAATTATATTAGGTAAAACTTTACGGTAGGTAAAATTACATAAGGCAAAATTGAGGCAAAATTTTATCGAATTACATTTTTTTGCATATTAACTCGAGATTCGTTTTTTCTCAAAATTAAAAACAAACTCACAACAATATCTGTCAGCTACATAGATGTCGCCAGGATTTTTGATTAGAGGTGCCCAAATCACAAGTCACATGCATTGACGACGTCATCAGAAATTTCCAAAAGAGGAACTTTTTGTGGGGCAAAGATATCGTAGAAGAGAAGATCTGAAGCCGTGGCCTGTGGGCAGTCAACCAGGTTTTTGCTAAAGGAGAGATGGCGTAACGTAATAGTTTAAAAGTTAGTGCAAGTGCCTAACTTAAGAGACTTGTCGAGTAAGCTAGTGCGATCCAAACGTATCACAGACGGGGGCCAGCCGCTGGGCAATTTTTTGTAAATTTTTGAAAAAATAAGCAATTTCAATGCCATTAGATGACATTTTTCATGTATTTAAAGCCATTTGAATGAACTAGATTTTTAACATTTAAAAGCCAAATGAACAAGTTAAATTGTTCAAATGTTCAATCTTTCTTTTACTGGCAATTTAAGTCCAAAACACATTTAGAATTTTGAATTGGAAGTAATGTGGCCCACGTACGGGGAAGTATGATGCATTGCCTCCTGCGCTATTTTAGCAGTAAATAATAAATAATACACTCTATAGGATTTTCCGTAAAGATTTTTTTTGTCATAAAATTAACCCGTTGTAAGAGTGCATGTACGGCCAGGAGGCCCAGGCCCCCTCAACTGAAATTCAATGATTTTTTTAATGAGCATTTTTCCCAGCTAATTTTTCTAAATGTATTTTGCGCTTAAAAGTTGGCCAGATGGAAGTGAGTTGTTATTGAAACATGGTACAGTGGATGGTTACGCATACTAACCATGTTATTTCCGGGCCGGATTTACATTGCGCGGGGCACTGGCTCTTTGTGAATTTTCACAACATCTTCCTGTCAAATATAGGTGAAGATTAAAAAACAGTCTTACCATCTGAGCGCAAAGCCTTGGCACTGTTCCATATAGTAAATCCAGCCCTGGTTATTGCATTACATTCATAAAAAGGTTAGATGAAGGCCTGTACTAGCAACTTTTTGGACAAAACTCCTTATTTTCACCCGGGGTATGTATTTGAAATGGTTGAAAATATTAATTGGAGGGGCCTCCTGGTCGTCAATATTATTGTTAATTACTATTGTCCGCGAAGATGCTAAAAGAAACTGAAACTAAAAAAACAAGACTTTTTTTTACGTGTTAGTCATTAGTGGCAGTTTCATTGGGGGAGAGGGTGGGCCTGCCTGGGTCGCCCCCTGGCTATGCCTATGGTCTGCTATCGGCATGGACAAACTATTTGACAACACGGGCCAGTACAATACATTTGTAAGCAATCAGCGTAGTTTGATCTTTTGTGTATTGCCTTGGTTGATTAATGCAAACACTGTTTCAAGATTCATGATCTATACGAAACGGCATATTACCAAGCAAAAATGACTCTTTAGTCTGCAATAAAATTACGAAGAAATAAGGCTGAAAATACGTGAAAATTTAAGAGCTACCAGCCTTCAAAAAAAAAATTTACTGGCTTCTAAAAATAACAAGTGTTTATGGTTTTAAGTCGATTAAAGGCTTTGATTTCACAATACTTGTAATTTAAAACCGTTGATGTTTTTTGTCGCACATTAAGTTTTTGGGCAGATGATAATACATGAAACTGGCTTGTGGTAATATTCATATGCGATATATTTAAGAGATAATGGTGCTGCTCGAAATCGGTTTTATTGAAGAAATGAGAGCTTTTTAAGGTAATACAGAGGTGCCCCAACCTTGTTCCACTATTATCTTTAGTCGTAAAAATGCGATTTAATCCATTTGACTCTGTGCCATTGGCAACTCTGTGTTTCGAAATGTCATGATATCAAAGAAGATGACTTTGCAAAATTCGTTGAAGATTATTGAACATCGCGTTGCTTAATCTGCAACAAATTTTGCAAAGTCATCCATTTCTGATGTCATGAAAGTCCGAAACGCAGAGTTGCCAATGGTACGGAGTCAAACGGATTAAATCTATTTTTGCGAATAAGAGAAATAGTGGATCAAGGTTTGAAGCATCTCTTTAATGCCTCAAATAGTTCTCATGTCTTCAACAAAACCGACTGTGAACGGCATATTTTAAAGTCGTAATGTTAAAGTCTTAATGTTTCATTGATATCCAGAAAGTTTTCAAGCGCGGAAATATGGCAAAAGAGACACTTGTTACTGTTTTTGGGTCGTCATGTTTAGCTTGTCAGTTTACGCAGAAATCGTTTGCTTCGTTGTTGAGTTAGACTAGGTCCAAAGATGTACCTCCGTAAGACTGTAAAAGTAAATGAACTTCCAAAAATATTTAAGGTGACCATCCGCTTGGTCAAACCTATTGGTTCGAGATGCTAATAGTTGAATTTGGCCAGCACTTTGTTTTACATTGAGAAACTGATTGCGTACTACTTTATTTGCTTGGAAATCGATCAATGGTCAAGCGAATGTAGCGTCTGCAGGTGGCAGCTGACTCAAACCCTAGAAACCGATTAGTGGTCGAGTGAATGAAGCGTCTGGTACTAAAGCGGTATACTCGGGTTTAATTCCCGGTCGGGTCAAATTGCCAACTACAATGGTAATCACAAATTTCCTGGTTGGGATTTGCTGTCTCGTGGTGAAAGCAAGTTAGCAATATAAGATGTATCTACAGTTTATTTGATATGCTGTATTTGATAATATTCATTTGCCAGGCAAATTTAATATTTTTCTTTATGGGTTTAGATTTTTGAAGAGGCAAGCAGAAGTTTAACAAAAAGAAGCGGAGGTATTGAACAATTTTCTTTCACGACGGTTCGCACAGTTTTAGTTCATTTTCATAGCAACAACGAGTCTAACGATTCTGGCTTCACCTTTTCTTTTCAAAGCTGTAAGTCTCAGATTTCATTTCTTTATTTATTTTTGCTTTAGTTTTGTGTGAAAAACTCATATCAATTCCAAACTGACTGAGAAACCTGCCAAAATCATTAAGGAAGTAGTTTTTATTTATGTAGATAAAATTGATCAGTCCAGAGCAGGTCATTCCCAGTTATTTGCCTGATTGAAAAACTAGGTGAAGGGTTCACCTCACAATGCAAGCTGCTTAAAATAATGCGACTCTTTTCTGCAAAAGGGGATTGGGGGCTTATACAATAGAAAGTGATGCACCATAAAACCCCAGCATTATATTGGAGAATCTGTGAGAGACGTAGCCGTTTTCACATCCTCCAAAGAGTAAACAATTGGACATTTGATCACCGTACAGATGGCTAAGGGATACCCATTGATCACATTTAAACTACCCGCTGTGTGAGCAATTTCCTTATTTTACTCCGAAGAAATATTGGGAACGCCGAGATTGTCTTAGAAAAGACTGAAAGGAAACATCAGATGAACTTGTGCTCTATGGTGAATCTCAACCTGTGAATGATAGAGAAGTGTTTATATACCTCCTGCTTGTGTTTTTGGTAAATTCTTGGTTAAGCTCGATTTGCCATGTAATAGTTTTGCTTCAAGCTGCTTGTAGCCACAATCATGCTCTAAGTTCCAAACAGACAATTGTGCTCTAAGCTGCAACAGTTTACCACTGTCCTAAAACATTAAAAATTAAAATCTAATAAAACCCAACAGTTTGTTTGATCCATAAATTGGATCTTCAAAGTTATATTTGAACAATTTAAAAGTAAAAAGTATTGACAATTAAAAGCTACTGATCTCTTTTTGGAACCAGCTATCAACACAGACTGTTGCTCCAAGTTGTATTACAGTTATTATAGTAGCGAAGCAATGCACTAAGTTACATTCAGTTATCATAGATTTAACTCCACTGTTACTCAATTAGCACTCGACTACACTGATGTTGCAAGATTTGTTCACATTGAAATTTTTCTGATTTGCCGGAACAATTTTTTTGAGTTCGTTTTGAATGAAAGATGAAAATAAATCTGTTTAACACATAACCGTTTATGAGCCCAAAGTACGGATACGGTCTGTAGAATCGGAAAGTGACAAACAGCGAAATTATCTAGGTTTTGGTTCTGTTGGTGAAACCTTGGATCAAAGTTCAAAAAGCTGTGAGCTCTTAATTCCATTTGCAAGATGTTAAAATGTGAAGTCATAAGATGCACAGAGCTGGACTGCGCTGTTTCGAGCCGCCGACAGCCATAGGCTATCCCTACTACAAGGGTTCCCCTCTGTGTGACCACGAAAATCATAACCGAGAAGTTTGACGTCCTTCGTGGTCGACTCCTGGGAAATCATAACGACTTCCACGGGCAGTTTGGTGGCCAGATCAACCACCAACCCTGCAGCCACAAAGCAGCTCTAGTCATAAGATGCACAGAGCTGGACAGCACTGTTTCGAGCTGATCTGGTTTCGAGCTGTTCGAGCTGGTTGGTGGTTGATCTGGCCACCTAACTGCCAGTGGAAGTCGTTCTGATTTCCCAGGAGTCGACCACGAAGAACGTCAAACTTCTCGGTAGTGTGAAATTTATTAAACCTTTTTCTTATTTAGAATATTGACAACAACAAACTGGCAATTGAATTTATTACAAGCCATTAATCACCATATACATAATGTTCTATTGCCGTATATACACTTTAGTTTGTTATGTTGCTCTCATTTCTTTGTTTTAATAAAGTATTTTACAATAGTTGAAATACCTTGTGGAGGCAACCTAACAGCTCAAGTCATCCCTCAAAACTTTTCATCGCCATTTTACCCTCGTTCTTACGCTGGAAATATATTTTGTGAGTGGAGTATTACAACAACATTACGCAATCAAATAATACTGTTGTCTTTTCTCGACTTCCAACCAGAGAGATTTGGTAATCAAATTCAAGTTAGTATTCTCAAAAATGTTTTGGCTGTTTTTTTGATTTATGTTCAAAGTTTTTGCCCGCCACATAATATTTTAACCCTTATCAGAACAGTGTTTTTGCATGACTCAATCGGAACATATGTTGACAATTGTCAACATGCCGTTTTTACGTGTTTTTTAATGCTAATGCGCGGTGTTTTTAACTATATATTTTGTCTTCTTGTGATGGACATGCAAGATTAATCAATCTTACAGCCTGGCGCGGCGCCATAGTAGTGTGTCCAGGGTGGCATGAACAATAGTTGGGAGGCATAAAATAATTTTACCTTAGAATTCGGGGGTGAAGACCAAAAAAAGGCCTACATCCCAAATTGGACGGCAGGGCTCGGGGCTGGTTGCCTGCTTTCGGGGCACAATTTTCGCAGAAGGGGCACGACCCACGCCTGGGGGGGTCACGACGGGATTTTATGGTGCGGATCTCGATTCATGCCCACAGATTCAGGAATGAAGACCAAAAACAACAAAAACAAAAAAGGTCTTCGTTACGAAATCTGAGGCTTTGTCATAGGGTTCACCTGCGCTTTCATCCTAGAACAAAAGTGTACTTACTCTTGAGGGGGGAACAAGCAGTATTTTGGTTGGGGCACAGGACCTGAAAAGCACCTTAGTGGCTCCGGGCCAGTACACATTTTTTGCTTAGGGGGCACAAGCAGTGATTAGGAAGGCACGGCCCCGAAATGCCCCTAGTGACGCCAGGCGTGGGTTGGGCCCTGAGAAAAAAGTGGGTTGGCTCGGACTAAGAAGTGAGATGGCTTTGAAAACCTCCGGCAGAGATTTGTGCTGAGTATCTTGTCTCCGTGGCTTTCTTTCGTCAAGTTTAGGAAAAAAACGTCTTCACTGCAATTCAGTATATAGCCTTTTTTCGTCTATAGATAAAGACCAAAAAAAGGACTTCACCAAAATTCAATAGTCTTTTTCAAAGTTTCCATCACTGGGATAGGGCTCAGTGAGTTAGGGCCTACCTTGCCAAAAAAGGAAGGCAAACCGAGCCTTACCTTGACGGCAACACTGGTTCCATGAGTTAGCACCAGTACTTCAAATGTACAGTGTATGACTATCAACTAGTATTGAGACTGATTGTATGTTCTAAATTCCGACAGGTACTATTATCTACAGTAGCTAAGTATTTTGAAATGTGAGTGGGCTACTACAACTACAGTACGTCTGAGATATAAGAACTGTTTGCAGAAACTCGACATCCTGCAATCAAAATCACTTCACTAAATGCAGTTGCAAATTTCAAACAGTTGCTGGTAGTTGTGCTGAAACGATAGCTAATTATCAGCTGTAACAACAATTATTTAGTTACAACAATAGCAGCAGCCACCGGATAGCGTCACGCGCTAACTATTGGATGATCCGCGCACTTTTTCATTGCAATGACTACTTTGTGCTTGGGGGAATCTGCACTTGCTTAGGAGTCTCTAGTGATCCAATGTTCCTGTGGATTTCTTCGAATTCTTGTCTACTGAATTTGCTGCTTGTTCGAAGCCACCAAGTAGATAGCCATTAAGTTGTTTTCATGACAAACCTCGTTGAATGACCTGGGTTCAACCCGCACCCTGGTCACGTTGTTGCGTCCTTAGATAAGATGCTTTACGAGGATTGTCTCTGCTTGGCGGCTTCAAACAAGCTGCAAATTCAGTAGACTAGAATTCGAAGAAATCCTCTGGAACATTGGATCACTGAAAACTTCTAAGCAGTTACGGGTTCCTTTAAGCACGAAGTAGTCATTGCAATATAAAAGTGCGCGGACCATCCAATAGTTAGCGCCTGACACTGCCCGGTGACTGGAAGATAAATATGCACTAAAACAACAAGACATTCCGAGTAATTTTAAATCTCAAAAGCCGTATGTCTGTTATTCTGCTATTGTTTCTATTTGTTGACATTTGTCAACAAGTGTTCCGATTAAGATAAAACGCAAATAACTCATTTCAGAAACAATTTTGGAATTTTATTTCACTGCATCAGGAAGCTAATAAGAAGTTTTCCTTCGTCAGTGAATTGCGCTAAGCTAGCACATAGGCGGCGAGTGCAATCAAACAAAAAAAAAATGATGACAATTGTCAGCGTATGTTCTGATAAGGGTTAAAACACTCTGTGATATAATTTCAGAAATATTTCATATGTTGGGATATGACATTGCTTTCAGCGATGGCTACATAAGGCGCATTGATTAGTGAAAGATTTAAATTATTTACGTTTTAAAAGTTATTTCTGAATTATTAATACAAGCATTTGTAAATTTGATTTTTGAAATAAATAATTAAGTTTTAAATTGAATTTTGATTACTTACTTCTGTCCTTTTAGCCACGCCGATTGCTCATGAATAAATTTTAGGCCTGCTAAGCTAGCCTAACTGATAAAAGGCGATTTTCCTCGGAAACAGGAACTTGTGCTTGGCTGCTCTTTTTGTGTGCATAGGTTATCAGAACAAATAAGTAAAGTAATTATTTCATCAAGTTGCTCGTTTACTGTTTGACTAGTTAATTACACGTTACGAGCCAAGTCTTTTCTGCTAGAAGAGAGCAAAGCGTCACATTGATGTAAAGCAGAATATCTATGAATATCGACTTTAAACTAAGGCCGTTTGCTAAAGTCGTCACCGTGTAAGCAATTAAAAATATTGCACGGTAAATTCAAGAAGTTCTTAGCCATCAGAGTTTTCCGTAAGTCTCGATCTATTGTACTCTGTGCTTAAAACGTTAGGGTACAAACGCATTTTTAGTTAATCTTAAACAAAAATTCTCTCTGCTTGATGTACCGCCTTCCCAGGCTACAAGCTGATAGTTGGTTGTATTCAATGTTACGCCTAACAGTGTAGACTGGCCTACGGGTTTGGTAAACTGTCCGTTACGTATAGGCATTATCTCTGCTGCACAAACGTTTTGTATGCCAAACTCAAGAACGTCACAAGTGATCAATTAAATCAAGGATTTCCAGTTAATATTTTCATTTTTAAACTCGACCACGTGATCGCTTTGTCACGCATGAGCATTATTCTTTATATGACAATTTGCAGTACTTTTAAACTTAATAAAAGAACGAAAAAGAGAAAGAATTACTCAACCCTTACTTTGCTGTCACGGAATTGTTGTGCATGTCTAAACGGACATCTTTCACGGAGCACATAAAGCTTGATTGAATCTAATTCTTTGTACAGGTATTTGAAAACGGAATTCAAATGGATTTATTGTCTGGATATCTTCAGCCTGGTTTCATCCATTTACGATCTCGCCAGATTCGAGTTACTTTTCAATCCGATGAGTTTAGAAGCGGAGGAGGCTTTTTGGCTTCCTTCCAAGCAAGTGTGTACTTCACCTTGTTTTTGCGTTTTCTTTTTTGTTTGAAAATTCTTTTCATGCGATTGATTATTATTGGTGCATTTTGATTTTCTTGCAACGAAGAAGCGACGGTGGCGCTTTTCTTCTTTTGGGCAAATTCGTATCGATTGAACCTGTTTCAAGTTTTTGTTGATTTTTGACTTGTTTGAAATTTAATTTCAGTTATTTCAAAGC
>OZ014487.1:31954674-32074437 GCA_963965965.1 Trididemnum nubilum | reverse complement strand
GTTTTAAAAACGTCTGCTGATAGTTTACAAATCCGTTGTACCAGCCTGTGTTTTTTATTAATATTATTTTTTTTATGCTGAAGCTGGAATGTTCGTAATTTTTTTCTTTTTAATTTTGAGCAAGAACAAGTTTCCTTTGGCAAAATGAGCATCGTGTCACCACCTGTACCACCTTCGCACAGTTTTAGAGCCATTTGCAAGAACTAAATTGTCAAATGTCGGAAGTCATTAAAAAGAATAAACTCAAATTATCACGAAGCACTGCGGCTATATCGCCACAGTGTGTATGGACAGGTCTCAGCGAATTTAGTACAGCCAGGTTGAAATTATACTCTTCGAGAAAGAGATGCATTTTTGACTCCAAAGTTGGTTTTAATGGTATTCTTTCAATTTAACTGAACATGAGAACAACAACAACTGCATGGTACACTCAACAACAAAATACAAGCCGTGGACTCTTAAAACTTAAGAAATAAAATAGTTAAAATTATAGAGTTGTTTCTATGATGCAAAAATGCTATTTCAAAACAAAAAATGCTGTTTCGAACCGAAAGACTTCAATAAAGCCCTAACTAATGACAATGACGTAACAAATTAAGTTGTATCAGTTAAATCACAGAGGCTATTAAATGCTGCCATTATTGTTATAGCTTGACCATGTCTTGCTAACAACCAACGATATTCTTGTAAATCCATCAGCAATTAAACTGAAAATTGCAGGAAAGCTAGTTGACAATACAGAGCAAGTTTTGAGCTGAACAAAATTGTTGGGTGTCAAACGGGATGAAAACCCCCCATAACTAAAGTTACCGAAAGAACGAAAAGTTCCAATTTTAGGTTATATTTATGCTTGTAACTTTGTGACGTCATACACAAGTGACCTAACAAATGGAGTGAATCAAAGCCCGAGCTTAAACGGATTTATTGGTACCAAATTTATTTTGATACGAAAAGCACAACGAAAGCTACGTCAAGTTACGTCAGGAGTATGACAGCTGTGAAAAATAGTGCCCTTCAACATTTAGGGTCGTAAAAAAAGGGGAAGGACTTAATTTTGTAAGGTGGAGACAAAATTCATAAAATTTCAGAGCAATTGTTATCACTTGGCATAATTCGAATCCGCTCACGATGTCACTATTATGACGTCAATTTGACCCCAAATGTTTGCTTGGCTCTCAAAAAATGCAGACACACGTCACAATGGTTTTTGCTTGGAGTGAACCTACTGTATGATATTTATACTGTGTCCTCGAGGCCAAGAACGTCCTAAAGGACTCCACCTCTGATTAATAAGTTAAAATGTTTTCAACTAGCTATAATCGCGTCTCGGATAAACCACTGACTACAGGCTGTTCAAAACATGCATCTTTTTTATGTACTTTGGGCATCCCGTACATGCGCAGCCGCTAAGAGCCAGATGGTCGGAAGAGTATATGTATTTTTAGGGAGCAAATCGTCCTTGTACAAATGCAGTAGGCGGCGTTGTATCCGAAATTTGATCTTTGAGGTGCTGTTATTTTTGCTGGGTGGGCCTAGAGTTAAAAATTTGGTTTCGTCTTCAAGAATGGAATTTATTTTAGTGATGTAGTCGGTTTTGTTCAACATAATCACGCCCGACTGCTTGTCTGGTTTTGTAATCAGCATGCTGCTGTTTGATAACAAAAATATTTGATAGCAACATTATGATGACAGTAAATTCTCTGTTCTTGCCCAAAGCCGTTTTTCTCAAGTTCTGTACCACCAATCAACTTTTGCAGTACACGGTAGGCCTAGGCTACATAAATGCATGTAAATGTATATAGGCCTACTGATAATAGGCTTAATATATCAGTATATAGGGCAGGCGCGTAGCCAGAAATTCGCAATGGGGGGGGGGCTGTTTGGGGAGTCTGGGGGCGAAGCCCCCAGCTGCCGAAGGCTGGGGGTTTGGGGGCAAAGCCCCCAGCCGCCGGAGGCACTGGGGTCTGGGGGCGGAGCCCCCAGCGCACGAAAATTTTGTATTTTTTGCAAAAATAACTTCATTTTAGGGCTATTTTGATTAAAAAATAATGCTTTTAAAACATGGCTTAGAAATTGGCAGTGCAAACATGATTAAACTGCTGATGACCGATACGCTATTTGGGAGGTGGCTAATGGTAAAATGTAGTTCTCTTGTTTAGATGCTGGTAAATTATAAAATCGAATACTTCAATAAAAACTCACACGGAGTAATCTATTTCGTATACAGTTTATAGAGAAAAATAATTGGGGGGGGGACTAATGAAAAGAGATTTGAGAGAAATGATTGGTAATTAACAAATACTGAATAGCCCCCCCCCCCCTATTCTTTAGTTTATAGTATATTTGTTGATGACACCTATGTTCAGCATTTTTACACTTGCGATCAAATTTGATTGCTTATTTCTTACCATTTATCAAAGGTTTCGTTTATTTGTTGGTTTTATTTTTGCCAAATTAGCCCCCCCCCCCTGGACATATGTTTCAAAAGATGTTTTAAATCACTATCTAGTCCACTCCAGTGCATAAAACATTCTCAAAGTGCTAAAAATGTAGTGTTTTTCCCATTCTGCTTTTTGGTCGACATGTCAATGGGGGGCTATAGCCCCCCACCCCCCCCTTTGGCTACGCTACTGGCTAAAAACGTAGTATTTTCCTAATTCTGCATTTTGGTCGGCAGTTCATTAGCCTCCCCTAAATAAACGTTTCAAACTATGCTTTAAAGCATTTTTTAGTCAAAAGACAGTCTTAGAAATGCTAAAAACGTGGTATTTTCCCTATTCTGCATTTTGGTCGGCAGTCTATTAGCCCCCCCCCCCCCCCCCCCCCCCGAAATAAACATTTCAAACTATGCTTTAAAGCATTTTTTAGTCTGATCCAGTGCAAAAGAGAGTCTTAGAAGTGCTAAAAACGTGGTATTTTCCTTATTCTGCATTTTGGTCGGCAGGCCAATGGGGGGGGGGCTGTAGCCCCCCCCCGCCCCCCCTGGCTACGCTACTGATATAGGGTAAAGACAATACCATAACTATGCTGTATTGTAATCCTAAAGTGACAAGCACTTTTTTGCAAGGAATAAATTGCTTGTGAATCAACATTGCTGCTAACGCGTGAAACTTCAAAATGGCCTCTATAATTATTACAAAAACAGTCAGACTAGGAAAATTGATAGATGAATGTTAGCACTAGACTGGGAAAATTGATTGATGAAAGTTAGCATTAGTATAAAAGATTAATTGTTATATGTTGGCATTAGACTAGGAAAATTGATTGATAAATATCTGTATTAGACGAGTAAAATTGATTGAAAACTGTTTGCACTTGACTAGGAAATTTGATTGATATTAGCAGTAAACTAGGAAAATTAATTAATAAATGTTAGCATTATGCTAGGAAAACTGATTGATAATGTTAGCATCAGAATAGGAAAATTGATTAATAAATATTAGCATTAGGCTAGGCTAGGAAAATTAATTGATAAATGTTGGTATTAGGCTTGGAAAATTGATTGATAAATGTTAACATTAGACTAGGAAAATTGATTGGTAAACGTTAGCATTGGTTTGGAAAATTGAGGGATAATAGTTAGCATTAGACTAGGAAAATTGATTAATGAATGTTAGTTTTAGACTAGGAAAATTAAGGAAGAAATGTTAGCATTAGACTAGGAAATGTGATTGATAATTGTTAGTATTAGGCTAGAAAAATTTGATTGATAAACGTTGGCATTAGATAAGAAAATTGATTGATAAATGTCAGCATTATGCGAGGAAAATTGATGGATATTAGTCTAGAAAAATTGATGGATAAAGGTTAACATTAGACTAGGAAAATTGCATTGGTGAATGTTCGAATTAGGCTAGGAAAATTTGATTGATAAATGTTGGCATTAGTCTAGCAAAATTGAGTGATAATTGTTAGTATTAGACTAGGAAAATTCATTAATAAATGTTAGCATTAAGCTAAAAAAATTGATTGATAATGTTAGCATTAAACTTGGAAAATTGATAGATGAAAGTTAGCTGTAGACTAGGAACATTTATCGATGAATCTAAGCATTAGCATAGAAAGGTGAACTATTGCATGTTGGCATAGGTGGGCAAGTTAATGCAAAACGTTAGCTTCGTTAACCACTAGTTCGTTTACGAACTTCACACCTCCGTTAACGCTAATCCGTTATTTTCAGCTTTAATTAACGGAAGTTAATAAAGTCCATTAATTCGTTAATAATTTGCGTGTAATTTACATATCTTTGTATTCACTCGCTTCTAGAGCACGTATTGACGTTGCTGAGCTAGTTGTAAGAAAATAGGTATTGCTATGGTGGTCTTTTTGTGTTTTGAAGTTACATTTTACAGTCTAATCTAACTTCAAGATAAAAATAAGTTAAAATGCACTAACGAAGCTGCGATCAGAAAATCTTTGGAAATTGCCTACAGGAATAATTAATAGATCTATGAGGCTGCAGCTTATTATTTGCCACAAACAGAGCTTCTTTCTTCGCTTTCTTTTATAAAATTCGTGCTAATGCGCAACACCTGTTACCGGTGCAAACTGGTTTGTACTGTACGATGAATGAATGGTGCAAGATATTAACGATAAAAACCTTAACGGAAGTTAACAGAACTAAACGGAAGATAATTTAGTCCGTTAACATGAAAAAACTTTTTAACGGATGAACGAATAATGAAAAAGTTAGCTTTGTTATTAATGGATTAACGATTAACGGACTCGTGCCCACCAATGCATGTTGGCATTAGGCTGAAAAATTAAAAATGATAGGGTTTGGCTAAAATTGATAAAAGTTAACGTTAGGATAACACTCCACCCCGATACTTAAAGAATGACACTCCAGCTCCTGCTAAAAAGGGCAAAATCCGACCCCACCGCGATTGCAGTCCATGAACTGCAAGGCTGGTTTCCGGAGTGGATTTGTTCTGCCTGTGTTGGTAAATAAGTATGATTTTATTTGTAGTAGGCATGATTTGGCATATAGTGGGCTTAGTACGGCACAGCAAGCATAGTATGGCATTGTAGATTTAGTATGGCATATAGTTGGCATAGCAAGCCACAGTGGGCGCTGCAGCTTGGCATGGCATTGTAAGCATAGCGTAACACCCTAAAAGGTTTAGCATGACACCCCTAAAGGAATAGAATTTCGTGAGAACTTGCCGAATTCTCAAAAGTTTTTGGGACCTACACAAAGTGGTCGCTCACAAGGCAGTCAACGATAAATTATCAGGTTTGTCAAAAATCAGCTCCATATTTTAATGCAATCACAAACACGAAAAAATTGTTTATACTGATACTAATTTATGATTATACAGTTGCAAATGAGCTATTGCGACGCGTTTTGACCTTGCTCAAGGGTCTCATCAGGCAAAAAAAAACAACTATGAAAGTCTCCAAAAAGTCATGTAAGCACAGCAATGGAAAAATTCTTTTACAAGTGCATAAGTAATTACATCAAAACTTGCAGTACAACTCCAAATACGGGCAAGTTTGCCAGAGTAAAGGGTTGGGCTAAAAAGCATAAATGCAGCATAGCATGTGACCACACAACAGGGCGACTTATAAAGACAAGATCAAATAAAATAGGAATAGCGTGATGCCCATATCGTTGGCTTATTATGGCACAGTAGGCATAGTATTCCACAGTAAGCACTGCAGCCAGGGCCTGCGAGAGGGGGGTTCAGGGGGTGCATCGTACCCGGGCCTAGGGGGGCCTGGGCTCAAGGGGCCCGGAAAAGTTGTAGAAGGAAGTGTTTCCGTGTTAAGTTTTGGTATCGCACCATAGCACCGTAATCAAACTTGCCTACAGCAAAAATATCAGTCAGCCTATTCCGTACCAGTAATTGGTCTCTATTTTTGCTACACAGCCTTTAGGACATCCAATAGTGGCCGATTTGATTAAAAAACGAGAAAAATGTATCAAAAATCATACACTTGCACCAAAATTATCGTTTTGTTACATTTCTCTGACTTGAGAGCCCTAATTTTACAGTATAACAATGTACGAGGGCCCACATTTCCAGAGATCCAAAAGCATTTTAACCTCAAAGAGCGTAGTCAAAGTTGACATACCAAGCTACTATCATTAAGTAACTCACTCTATCTATATGACTTTAAAAGGTACCTTATTTGGGTTTGTAAAGTTTATGATTGCAGATGACTTCTTAAAACTTTTATCAGTAAAATATTTGGATTTGCAGTATTAAAGTTATTGTATTGTATAATATTGTATCAATGTCATCATACCCCGCTTCACATTATTTTCTTTCACGTATATCACTTTTTCTGCTCGTCAATTTAAGCAAGTTTTGTGCTGGGATGTTAATCTGTATTTTACCCTCGAGAAACATAAAAAGTGCTAAAGCATCCAGGGCTCGTCCCCGGACCCCGCTGGGGGAGCTTACAGCCCTTCCCCAGACCCCCTAGCTGAATTTCAACCAATTTTATGTCTAGTGTTTTTCATAGGTTCTAACTGTATGCGAATATCACTATCCCCTCTGTTTTAAATGAAGATCTACAACCATTGGACAAAAATGATTTAACGGCATTGGCCCAGATAAAGTTTGGGGGCCCAATAAGATTTGGGGGCTCGGTATCAACCTTTGTACCCCCAGGAAAATTTTCTCTGTGAGGCCCTGACTACAGCTTAGTATGTCAAAGTAGGCATAGTATAGCACAATAGGCATAGTATAACACAGTTTGGCATATCAAACGTGCAAAGCATAGCTTTTCCATGTACTGTCACCGTAACAGGTGGAAAAGTGTATGTGCCTCAATGACCTGCAGAGCTGTCGTGGCTGGAGACTTAATTCTCCTAAAAGGGTTACCCATACCAGATGGGTGTAATGATAGAAGCGAGACGAAGTATAGTTTAAATCAAACAAGTTGGAATACAAAAAACCTGGGTTGGTTATGCCCACCAGCTGTGGTAAGCATATAACCTAGAAGGACAACTTTGATATAAAACCTCTGTGCAGTTAGATTAAACTGCCACACAAATCATGTTGAGCACAAATAATAAAAATTACGCAAGGCGTTAATGTGTCCACCTTCACAAGTAGAACCTCGTCTGGTAGGGGAGCGCGTAGAGACTTCTTGGTCGTCATTCAGCAAAGCCCTTATGGTGTTCGAGTCTTAGGCAGAGGGGCTCATTCGAAAAATAAATCGACAATCTCCAGCAGCCAGCCTTAGTAACAGCTCCACCAATGTGCCCGCTACACGTTTGGAAAGGCGAGTGGAGGCAGTGCCGAGTTTTTGTACTCGAGATGATGTCGCACACTTACGGGTCAACCATCACCACGTGCTGTTCGGTAATTGAAATATCCCCATCTCACAGGACAAGAGTTAGAATTGGTTAAGGAAGCAATGCAGTGTCATCTGGATATTGTCAGAATTTCTTCAACCAAAAGATGTAGCTTTGGAACTGTAGATCTGGATGGCGGATGGAAACTCTTCTATTCTGTTGCTGATCCTAGTATGTATGCTCAAGCGGGTGTGGGGATTCTTACAAGACCCCGGTTGTCAGACTGTGTGTCAGATTGGATCCCTTTGGGATTACGGGTCTGTATGTTGAAGCTCAAGGTATTGGGTCGGTCATTGTGCCTATTGCAGGTATATGCCTCCAATGCTGAGAGTGAATATCAGGATTTTGTGGATAAAGTAAATGATGCTCTTTTACGAGTATCACCCACTAAATCTGCAGCCCTTTAGGGGGATTTTAGCGCACATGTTGGAACAGACTCAGATACGTGGAAAGATGTGATTGGAAAACAAAGAGTCACTGGACTGAATGAGAACGGAAGGTGTTTATTGCAGCTCTGTTGTAGCAACAGACTGCGCATCATGAATATCTTTTTCCAGCACAGAGAGGTTCATGGATATACGTGGTATCGACTTAGTATGGATCAAAATCTTTAATAAATTTCTGCATAGTTTTGTCAGATTTGTTTTCTGATGTGCTAGACGTTCGAATGAAGCGAGATGCTGAATTGTAAAGTGATCACTATTGGGTAGACTGTAACTTGCAATTTTAGAAACCTTGGCCAATGTCGGAATGTTCCTTGCGACTTTCGAAACCTTGGCAAACAGGTGTGATTATTCCGATATTCAAGAAAGAAAATTGCAAGCAATATACAGACTACAGAAGCATATCACTCCTAGTTAGCCAGGGAAAGTATATGCCTAATGCCTTGAAAGAATACACCAAAAAATATTGGAATCAAAACTGAAAGATGGTCAGTACGGTTTTCGTCCGGGTAGTAGCACGTTGGACCAAATCTTCACTCTGAAGCAAATCCTCGAGAATTCTTGAGAGTATGGCAAAGTTCTTTTTGCATGTTTTGTCGATTTTGAAAAAGCTAATGACCGAATTCCTCGAGATAAACTTTGGAAGGTTTTACGGGAGTATGGCGTTTACGGTCAGTTGTTAGGTGCCATTAAGCCATTCTACTGCCGACCGGAAGTTTGTGTTTGGTTAAATAGCTAGCAATCAAAACCATTCCATGTGGGCGTTGAACTCCAGCAAGGGTGCGTTTTGTCACCTCTCCTTTTCATTGTTTACATGAATTGAATCGACAAATGCTGCCAAGCTGATGAGTGTGTCACGATCGGAAATTGCAAAATCAGTCGTCTGCTATTTGCTGATGATTTGGTTTTGCTTTCTTCCACAGAATCTGGCCTCCAGCGCGCAATGAACAGTTTTGCAAATGCATGCAACACCACCGGAATGAAAATAAGCACGGCCAAAGCTGAGGCACTTCATCTTTCAAGAAACCTCAATCAGTGCATGTTACAAGTGAATGGAGCGACGCTGAAGCAGGTAGAGAAGTTCAGGTATCTTGGGGTTGCATTTACAAGTGACGGAAGGCAAGACGAAAAACTGAATACCCGAATAGGCACGGCTAGTGCAGTGATGCGAACTTTGCACTATTCGCTTGTCATGAAACGAGAATTGCCAAAAAAAGCAAAGCTTTCAATTTTCAAGGCATTTTTTGTCCACATTCTTACTTATGGTCATAAATTTTGTGTAATGACCGAAAGAGTCCCATCATAAGTGTGAGCGTCCGAAATGAGTTTTTTACGAGGAATGGAAGGAGTTAAACTGTTCGACAAGGTGCGTAGCTCTGAGATTCGAAAATCTCTTAACATCGAGTCTAGATTGAAAGATGCCAGCTTAGATGGTTTGGTTATGTAAGCAGAATGCCTCAGGAAAGACTCCCCAAACAAGCTTTACTTGCCCAGGCAAATGGGAGTAGACCAGTTGGACGACCTAGAACTAGATTGACCAATTACATTAAGAATTTTTGATGGAATCGCTTGGGACTTCACCAAAGCAAAATGATGGATGGGATGGAAGACCATGAAGTGTGGCGGCTTAATCTCGAGCTGCTGCCCCCACAACTTTCACGGAAAAGTGGGCAATGAAGGAAGAAGAAGAAGAATAAGTTAAAATGTTTAATTTGTTCAAAAAACATTTGTAATTTTGTTGAAAATGTTGAAAGTAAGCAAAAAATAGTCTGCTGAGGTTGATATCTTAAGAACAGATCTCTATCCTCAGAAGCTACCTCATTAGAAAATTGAATATGCATAGCATCAGCAATTTCAAAATCGTTATCTCGAAATCTTCTCCGTGTTTCTTGATACGTAAAAAGTTATTGTAGTAGTTATCTTTGTGGTCCGTTATTTACTTCGCCCGTGTATCGAGTTTCTGGTGATCTAAAGTTTCTCTAGATTTTGTCAATTTCTTATCCATTAAATTTTCTGCTTCTCCGAAGCCACCAAGCAGAGATAATCATCAAAAAGCGTTTTATCCAAGGAAGAAACAACGTGACCAGGTTGCGTTTTGAACCCATATCACGTAGATCATGCGATTAGGGTCGTTAAAAAAACGACGTTTTTAACCCTCTCGGCCACGCAACCGACAGTATTAAACCAAGATATTGTCGCTCATCGAATATTTCCGGATATTTTTGCTCATTAGTTGAATTAATTTTGATTTTTTGAATCACTAGGTAACTGCGGAGGCAACCTCAGTGCTGACGTCATGGCTCAAAACTTTCCAGTAGCTTTTTACCCTTTCCCCTACCCCAATGAAATTAATTGTAAATGGAATATCAATGCAGCATCTACAAATGAACGAATTTTGTTGATTTCAACTGACTTGGAAACTGAAAAAAATTATGAGCATGTCCAAGTAAGCATCAGTTTTAATAATATGGTTAATGATAATGTTTCCCAATGGCAAGTAAATTACCCCCTGAAGTAAATAGCAATTTTTTGGAGGTGTTGAAGAACCAAAATCAGAATAAAAGTGTGTTTTTTATGACTATCATGAGCGATTTTTGCAAAATTGCGTCGATTAGTGGTGGTGGATAGAGCATCTACAAGGAATAGATGGACTCAGGTAGGATGCCTAGTCACATTTCTTGGTTACCAGATGATGCAAACGACAATTCGAGCAAAATTGATAATCAATGGTTTTTTGTTTCGTTTAATCATTCGTTCGTTCATTCGTGATGCCGCAGTACGGTCAATGTGGTGTTTGCTTCAGATTACTCACGAACAATAGCCTAAATCCATCTACGCTCAAGGCTCATTTAAAAAAGGACCATCCAGCTCAGAGATGGAAACCGGTCGGGTCGAGATTCTTTGACCGGCCGGTCAAGCCGGTTGAAAAACCGGTCAAATTCTCGTTTTTGGCAACTAAAAGACGTCTAAGCACCAACCAAAATATACTTATATATATGTATACAGGGTGTTCCAAAATGGTTGACCCCATTCTAAATACCCTTATCTCGGAAACTACTTGATGGATCATAATGAAACTTAATACACTTTATGTTAAAGATCATAAGTTTTATTGGCTAAATTTACAAAGAAAAGTACAAATATTTGTTGGTTCTATGACAGATTTTCATAAATGTTCAATATGAGCGCCACCTGTGACTCTGCACACGTTGAGTCGGTATTCGAGCTCGTGCCAAACTCGCTGCAGCATGTCTTCGGTAACAGTTTCCAGTGCAGCTGTAATTCTCTCTTTCATTTCTTCAATGTTAGCTGGAAGAGGAAGTACAAAGACTAGTTCTTTCACATAACCCCAGAGGAAAAAATCACGCGGAGAAAGGTCGGGTGATCGTGATGAATTGGCTACCACGAATACCGACTCAACGTGTGCAGAGTCACAGGCGGCGCTCATATTGAACATTTATGAAAATCTGTCATAGAACCAATCAATATTTGTACTTTTCTTTGTAAATTTAGCCAATAAAACTTATGATCTTTAACATAAAGTGTATTAAGTTTCATTATGATCCATCTAGTAGTTTCCGAGATATGGGTATTTAGAATGGGGTCAACCATTTTGGAACACCCTGAATATAACAAATTAGTATTAACTAACCACACCTTTCGAAAACACTTGTTGAATGATTTCAAGCTGTGACTAATATGCTGTGACCATTAAGACATGCACATCCAGGAACGTATTTAGGGCGGGATTATTGTGCCATGCCCTCCCACTTTGGGCCACGGCACATAGCAAAAAAGAGCAAAATATACGTCAAAATCGCGTAATCATGTTCTAATAAAGCATAAATGTGGAAGAGGCTTTCGCAACCTGGCATTTTAGCATCATTTTAATCAGCTTAAGAGTAAAAGTGGCGCTGATTACAGATTTTTAGTACATGCTAAAATCTTGCCGCTTTGAAAAGCTTTTTTTAACTTAAATTTACCACACTCTACACTGGGCAAGAAAGACATGACTCTTATTTTTTTTATATCTAACAAGTCATGGCTTGTTCTGAAGTAGCAGCATTTCTACAAACTGCTGGGGCACATCATATTTCAAATGTTTTCTATCCAATGTCATAACAGTTTTGTGTTTTCAATGAAAATAACGGACGCGTTGCGTTCATCGGGATAGTTACTCATAACAACTTCGTACTGCCGGTTTGACGTTTCGCTTCCCAAACCGGCAAGCCTCTTCAGAACAACTTGCAGTGTTGTCTTTGCAGTTACAAAAAGATAAATGAGAAAAAAATAACAGCAGAAGATTGGTAACAGTAAAAACATACGAACATCACAATATTTGTACTATTATGCCCAAAAACATCAAAATGATGGAGCGATAACGTTATATAATATTGAAAATTATGTCACAAACAACGTGAAAAAAAGAATATTGAAAAATTATGTCACTAACAGCGTGAAAAAAAGGAATACGTGAAAAAAGAAATTATGTCGCTAACAGCGTGAAAAAAAATTAATAATATTCATAACAACTAGGCTGCTTCACAAACAGTTTGAGAAAGTATGAAAAGGATCTATTGCAAAACATTATGTACTGGAAAAGGTTTTTAGCTGCACAGAAATTTATATTAATTGTTCCGTCCGTATATAAATCTCTGTGGGGCTAAAAAACTTTTCCAGTACATAATGTTTTGCAATAGATCCTTTTCATACTTTCTCAAACTGTTAGTGAAGCAGCCTAGTTGTTATGAATATTATTAATTTTTTTTCACGCTGTTAGCGACATAATTTCTTTTTTCACGTATTCCTTTTTTTCACGCTGTTAGTGACATAATTTTTCAATATTCTTTTTTTCACGTTGTTAGTGACATAATTTTCAATATTATATAATGTTATCGCTCCATCATTGTAATGTTTTTGGGCATAATAGTACAAGTATTGCAATGTTCGTATGTTTTTACTGTTACCTAACTTCTGCTGTTATTTTTTTCTCATTTATCTTTTTGTAACTACAAAAACAGCACTGCCGAAAAAAAGTTTAGTGTTTGCTGCTCGGCAACTTGCAAATAATCTATCACAAAAAGCTAAAAAATTGTAACTTCATTTTTTGGCTTTCGCATAATATCATTAGAAAGAAGTCTAATAATTTAGCTTGTGCCCTCCAGTGCTTTTTATGCTTATTTTATGCACATTTTGCGCTGCTCGAAACAGGTCTTTCAAACCGAAACTTAAATAAAAAAGGTCTTAAAAATAAGTCATTTTTGCAAAAAAAAAACAAACTTGTTTCGCGTTTTTTTTTCTGAGACCCCCGTCCAAAATCACAAATTTTAACACCTCACCCTTGCCCCCGTTTTGAAAATTTATCCTTAGATACACTGAACAGTGAACAAAAACCTTCGGTAAAAAAACCGGTCGACCGGGCCGGTCAGAAACCGGTCAACCGGCAATGATTTTGAAATTTACCGGTCGGGTCGGGTCGAGAAAATCCTGACCGGTTCCATCTCTGATCCAGCTTTCAAAACCAACAGAGACATTTGGAATTCAGAGAGAAAGTAGACCACTACTTCTTGCTAGTTTATAAGCTTTGTACATAATTTTTGTTTTTTAGTGAAAAATTAACTTGCTAAAAGTAATGAAAACAAGGGGTTAGTGAATTTCGTCCGCCACACTCTGGCACTCTGAGCAACGCCAAAAACGTCATAATGAAAGCAAAGTTTTTTAGTACTTTCATTAGTAAATTCAATCACAAAACTGCTCGGTTACGCATGAGCACTTTTAGAAATATAATAAAGAAACAATAATAAGAAAGAATGTATCAACCCCTAATTAAAAGAACTTTGATGACAAAAAACATTGGCACAAATACACAGCAGGTTGTGTGCGTTCTTTTTAGGACAGAAGTATTGAAAGGATTGAGACATAGTTGCCACCTAGATTTCGGTAACAGACAGACAGACAGACAGAGATAGTTATTTTGCCACATAAGTACAACTTCAAAGTATTAATTTACGTATAAAAGCAAATGAAAAAACAACAAATGAATAAAGGCTTGAAAATATTTGGAAACAATTGATTTAGGGTAAAATGTGGTTGTTGGCAATTGCCATGATAATAAAGATAGCCAACAGTAACCGTTAAACAGCTACTGTATATAAAAGATATTACTTTTGTTAGCTACAACTGTATTTTAATGAATTATTAACTTCAACTGAAGCCACAAGTGTAGAAACGCTCATTATTTGTATTAACTCTATTTTGTGCTTTTGTAGGAAGTATTCTTTTTGGGAAATACGAGAATCATGTACTTGAATCAATTTCTTGCGTATTTTTTTTGGCAAAATAATGTTAATAATCTTCATATTTTAGGTGATTGGAACGGGAAACGAAAATGGTGTTTCAAATTCAACATTATCGGGAGATTTTTCCTTTAGCGAAGTCTTCCTTTCTCATTCCGATCAACTCCAAGTCATATTTCAATCTAAATGGAGGGCACAAACCAGAGCTTTTCTTGCTACTTTTCAAACAGGTAAGCACGTTTTGCTTTCTAAACGATAAATTGCAAAACAACAAAGTTTAAGAACAAGAGCGATTGCCAGACTAGAACTAAGCATAATCATTTTTATTAGATTTGTTTTGCTCTGGCTTAAGGAACTGTTGTGTGCATTATAGTCACCCGGTGAGACCATATGGCCGTGGCTTCGCGTAAGATTTGATACATTAAAAAACGAAACTACTACTAAGAAGTGATTAGGCTAAGAACACACCTGTCGGAACAACAATTTATCAAAATCAAGTTAAAACTATAACGAAGTTTGTTTGTTGCTTATAAAATCCGCTATTTTTGTTTGCTCTGATATTACTGTACTACAATAAACTTATTAAAGTTGATCTAGACCAGGGTTGGAAATCGATAATAAAAAAGTAAAGAATAATCGATAATTGATAATGTAATCGATAACTTTTTATGGAGTCAAAAAAGAGTGTCAACATATTTTGACATTGCGACTAAAAGGAAATATGTGTATGCAAGTGACCTTGTATTTCAATGCATGTATATGGAGTTCAATGCTTGTTTTCAATTCATTGCACTTCAATACATGTATATTTGGTTCAATGCATGTATTCGATTCAATGTATGTATATTTAATTCAATGCATCTCTTCAATTCAATGTATGTACAATGTATGTATAGTCAATTTAATGCATGTATATTCAATCACAGTACTGGTTCCAGCACTGCCAGTAGTTTCCGTATCAGAATTGTTCCCAGAACTATCATTAATTGTCACTGCCACTGGTAAAGAAACGTACGCTTTCCATAATTATCAGTTGTCATTTGTCTTGGCCAATATTGGTTCAAAAATTTTTTACTTACTAGGCTATTACAACATCTGTATGGTACTAGGTTATTCAAGAGCATAAGCTTTAACAAAATAATTGGCTATCTACAGTATAAGCTACAAAATTTTGTATTAGAACATAGAGGGTTTATAGAAAATGTGAATGTTAAGCGTACCAGTAGGCTACTCGGCAAACACTAGCATTTGATAATGGCTTGTAAAATACCAGTAAGCCACCGCCAAATGAGTACATTTGGGATAGCCCACACATGTGCGTGCCACCTCTACCATGCTGATGTTGAGATAAGCATCTGCCTCGCAGTCATCAGTCTGCAGACCTGGGTTCACTCTACTACAACCTCACTACCTCAGTAAGCTACCTGACTACCTGGTAGAGAGTCTTGCAAAAACTTCAAAAATTGGTATTCATAGCTTTCCTGCTTGACATTCCAGGCTTAGCTGTAAGCTGCTAGCCAGGAAACAGCAAAATGACCATAGGGTCTTAGAGTTGTTGCCACCTGTCTACTACACCAGCAAAGCTTCACGCTATCCCTTCAAGTGCTGAGCGCCAAGTAGGGAAACTGTAAAACCATTAAAAAAATTTTTTTGGTATGGCTCGACAAGGAAATCAAATCCATGTCTACCGACTGTGAGACCAATGCTCTAACCATTTGGCCTAAGCCACCAGGCCGCTTTAAGCAGTCCCTAGCCTATCAACTACCACTGCTCTGTGCTGTACTATAAGATTACTGCGAATATCACGAGCAATGATAATTACTTGAGCTGTTCGTTTTTCCAATGTGTGCCTAACAATATCATCTAACTTAATCCTACGCGGCCCGACCGCACATTGCAAAGAATTTAGGAAATGACACCTACCAGTACTACTTGACTAGGCTTACTGCAACACTCTGCTCTGCTACCAGTGGCTACAAGTGCATTATTGTGTTTGTATAACTTGGAATGGAGTCAAAAATGATAGCAATGCGGAATTTTGAACTAATGCAAACATTAATTGAGGTGAAATTTTAATTACTTTCACAAAAAAACCGCAATACACGAAAAAATGATTACAGTGTTTCCAAAAAAATTTGCTTAGCTTGAAAAAAATATCGATTACGTATTATCGATTTACCAGGCAAAAAAGTAGGAAAAAGGCACATTCGATAATGAAACTAAAGAATTTAGAATTTTTGCATTCAATAACCAAAAAGTAACGAATAACGATATCGATTATTGATTTCAAGTCAATATTTCCGATCCTGACCTAGACTACAATTCCTTTTTAATTTTCCAGTAACTTGCGGCGAAACTTTTGTTGCTGCTGACGAACTTCAAATGGCTTCTACTCCAAACTGGCCTGAAAATTATCCGCCTAATCAGGATTGCTATTGGATAATCAAGTCAAATGGTGGAAAAGCAATAGAAGTGATTTTAAATCCGGGAAAAACGGAAGCAGAGGAGGATTTCGTGGAGGTAAAATTTTGTCGAATTACATTATCTTTTATATGAGAACACGAGATTCGTTTTTTCTCAAAATTAAAAACAAACTCAGAACAATTCTGACAGCTATCGGCATGGACAAATTATTCGACAACACGGGCCAGTACAATACATTTGTAAGCAATCAGCACAGTTTGATCTTTTTGATATTGCCTTGGTTGATTAATGCAAACACTGTTTCAAGATTCATGATCTATACAAAACGGCATATTACCAAGCAAAAATGACTCTTTAGTCTGCAATAAAATTACGAAGAAATAAGGCTGAAAATACGTGAGAATTTAAGAGCTACCAGCCTTCAAAAAAAAATTTACTGGCTTCTAAAAATAACAAGTGTTTATGGTTTTAAGTCGATTAAAGGCTTTGATTTCACAATACTTGTAATTTAAAACCGTTGATGTTTTTTGTCGCACATTAAGTTTTTGGGCAGATGATAATACATGAAGCTGGCTTGTGGTAATATTCATATGCGATATATTAAAGAGATAGTGGTGCTGCTCGAAATCGGTTTTATTGAAGAAATGAGAGCTTTTTAAGGTAATACAGAGGTGCCCCTACCTTGTTCCACTATTATCTTTAGTCGTAAAAATGCGATTTAATCCATTTGACTCTGTGCCATTGGCAACTCTGTGTTTCGAAATGTCATGATATCAAAGAAGGATGACTTTGCAAAGTTCGTTGAAGATTATTGAACATCGCGTTGCTTAATCTGCAACAAATTTTGCAAAGTCATCCATTTCTGATGTCATGAAAGTCCGAAACGCAGAGTTGCCAATGGTACGGAGTCAAACGGATTAAATCTATTTTTGCGAATAAGAGAAATAGTGGATCAAGGTTTGAAGCATCTCTTTAATGCCTCAAGTAGTTCTCATGTCTTCAATAAAACCGACTATGAACGGCATACTTTAAAGTCGTAATGTTAAAGTCTAAATGTTTCATTGATATCCAGAAAGTTTTTAAGCGCGGAAATATGGCAAAAGAGACACTTGTTGCTGTTTTTGGGTCGTCACGTTTAGCTTGTCAGTTTACGCAGAAATCGTTTGCTTCGTTGTTGAGTTAGACTAGGTCCCAAGATGTACCTCCGTAAGACTGTAAAAGTAGATGAACTTCCAAAAATATTTAAGGTGACCATCCGCTTGGTCAAACCTATTGGTTCGAGATGCTAATAGTTGAATTTGGCCAGCACTTTGTTTTACATTGAGAAACTGATTGCGTACTACTTTATTTGCTTGGAAATCGATCGATGGTCAAGCGAATGTAGCGTCTGCAGGTGGCAGCTGACTCAAATTCTAGAAACCGATTAGTGGTCGAGTGAATGAAGCGTCTGGTACTAAAGCGGTATACTCGGGTTTAATTCCCGGTTGGGTCAAATTGCCAACTACACTGGTAATCACAAATTTCCTGGTTGGGATTTGCTGTCTCGTGGTGAAAGCAAGTTAGCAATATAAGATGTATCTACAGTTGATTTGATATGCTGTATTTGATAATATTCATTTGCCAGGCAAATTTAATATTTTTCTTTATGGGTACAGATTTTTGAAGGAGCAAGCAAAAGTTTAACAAAAAGAAGCGGAGTTATTGAACAATTTTCTTTCACGACGGTTCGCACAGTTTTAGTTCATTTTCATAGCAACAACGAGTCTAACGATTCTGGCTTCACCTTTTCTTTTCAAAGCTGTAAGTCTCAGATTTCATTTCTTTATTTATTTTTGCTTTAGTTTTGTGTGAAAAACTCATATCAATTCCAAACTGGCTGAGAAACCTGCCTAAAATCATTAAGGAAGTAGTTTTTATTTATGTAGATAAAATTGATCAGTCCAGAGCAGGTCATTCCCAGTTATTTGCCTGATTGAAAAACTAGGTGAAGGGTTCACCTCACAATGCAAGCTGCTTAAAATAATGCGACTCTTTTCTGCAAAAGGGGATTGGGGGCTTATACAATAGAAAGTGATGCACCATAAAACCCCAGCATTATATTGGAGAATCTGTGAGAGACGTAGCCGTTTTCACATCCTCCAAAGAGTAAACAATTGGACATTTGATCACCATACAGATGGCTAAGGGATACCCATTGATCGCATTTAAACTATCCGCTGTGTGAGCAATTTCCTTATTTTACTCCGAAGAAATATTGGGAACGCCGAGATTGTCTTAGAAAAGACTGAAAGGAAACATCAGATGAACTTGTGCTCTATGGTGAATCTCAACCTGTGAATGATAGAGAAGTGTTTATATACCTCCTGCTTGTGTTTTTGGTGAATTCTTGGTTAAGCTCGATTTGCCATGTAATAGTTTTGCTTCAACCTGCTTGTAGCTACAGAAAAGAAGATTGGTGTATGGCATATGGATAGTATTAGTGAAACAAACAATCGTGCTCTAAGTTGCCACAGATTACCACAGTTCTGAAGCATTAAGAAATAAAATCTAATAAAACCCAATAGTCTGTTTGATCCATAAATCGGATCATCAAAGTTAAATTTAGGCCTTTTAAAAACTAAAAGATATCGGCAGCTTAGAACTACATAGCACTTTTCCAAACCCAAATATTGACCGCAGACTGTTGCTCCAAGTTATATCATATGCTCCAAAATGCATCCAGTTATTACAGATTTAACTCCACTGTTATTCAATTAGCACTAGCCTACATTAGTGTAACAATATATGTCCACATTGAAACTTTTCTGATTTGCCGGAACAACTTTTTTAGTTTCATTTCGAATGAAAGATGAAAATAAATCTGTTTAAGACGTAACCGTTTATGACTCAAAAGTACGGATATGATCTGCAAAATCGTAAAGTAACCAGCAGCGGTATTATCTGGGTTTTGGTTCAGATGGTACAGCCTTGTATTAGAGTTCAAAAAGTATTTAGCACTGGAATCCATTTAAAAGATTACAAAACATGAAGTCAGCTTAGGGTTTATGAAACCTTTTTTTTATTTAAAGTACTGAAAACAAGAAAATTGCGCTATTAAAGTTATTACCAGCCCTTAACCATCACATACATAATGCCCTATTGCTTATTCCAATTCCAAGTTTTTTTAGGTTAATGAAACACATTTGGCCTTTGTCACCTGATGAATCCCTTGAGCAAGAACAAAATGCGTCGCGACGCCTCAAATGCATTTATCGTCATTAAAGCACAATTCATTTCGTGAAACAAGTGCCAATTGCTCCTGTCCTGAACACCATTAATTGAACTTAAACTTAATTTCCCATTGCACTAAATACCGGAATTAAAACCATGCTTTGCTGAAGTTGAAGGCTTCAACAAACGTTTGATTAAACATAACCTTATTTTACTCAGGGGGTAGGGTTTTTGTCTCTTTTTGGTCTTTTCTTGATGAATTCCTTTTGAAAAATGCTGTTTATTACGAATTAACTTGCCTTTAAATCAAATCAATTTATACAAATACATATTTCGAGTTTTTCGTTTATAATTTTGTTGAAAATTGGCTAAAAATTGTTCTGCTGAAGCTGATATCTCAAAGACAGATCCCTATTCACAGAAGTTACCTCTCTGAAAAATTCAATATGCATAGCATTAACAATTTCACAGTCGTTGTCTCGAAATTTACCCCGTGATTTTTGGTACAGTAAAAAATTCATTGTTTTAGTTATGTTTGTGATCCGTTATCTACTTCTCCTCTGCATTGGAGTTCCCAGCAATCCAATGTTTCTCTAAATTTTTGTCGAATTCTTGTCCATTGAATTTACTGTTTGTTAAAGCCACCAAGCAGAGATAATTATTGTAAAACGTCTTATTCAAGGACGCAAAAAGGTGACCAGACTGCGGTTAGAACATAGATCATGTAGATCATGCAATCAGGGTCGTTAGAGAACGAACAGAACAAAACAGAAACGATTTATTTAGTAGATCAAGCCAAAATTCGGCGGCATAATGCGTAACTCAAATACATTCAGACTATCCATGTTCCACAGGAGGCTGCGAAAGGACCAGTAAAGGTCTTCGCGTCAAGCAGTCAGCGAGGTTTTTATCCTTTCAGCCACGCAACCGACAATATTAAACCAGAATACCACCGCTCATTGAATACGTCCAGATATATGTGCTCATCAGTTGAATGAATTTTGATTTTTTGAATCGCTAGATAGCTGTGGAGGATATCTCAGTGCTGACGTGATCGCCCAAAACTTTTCAACACCTTCCTATCCTCTCCTCTACCCCAATCAAATTTATTGTGAATGGAATATCAAACCAGCGTCTTCCAATGAAAGAATTCTGTTGATTTTCACTGACTTTGAAACTGAAGAAAGTTATGACCATGTCACAGTAGGTATCATTTTTAATATCATTGTTCATGATAATGATTTTCCAATGGTGAGTAAACTACCTCTGTAGGAAATAGCGATTTTTGAGGCCATTGAAAAATCAAAATCAAAACAAATATGAGCATTTTAAACATCATGTGCGATTATTGCGAAATGGCAGCAATAAATGGTCGTGGGTAGAGTGTCTACGCATGAAAAGATGGATTCGGATTCGATTCCTTTTGGGGTCAAATTTCTAGGCTAACAGACGATGCAAAATACAATTCGAACAAATCAATAACCTTTGGCTTTCTGTTTCATTTAATCCTTTGTTCATTCATTTGGGATGGCACAATACGGTCAGTTATGAGTTGAGTTCTGTTCGGAGGTGGTACGCAATCTTTGTTTGTGCTTTAGGAGGAGCAGATGTTGTGATATCAGTCACATCGGAACAGCCAAGAAGGGCATTTAGTTTAAACCTTTTCTTGTTTAAGGATTTGTCAGCTTGCCACAAAAGTAGAACCCCCTCAATGTGGTTTAACTACACCGAGAGCAATTTACTACAAATAGCTCTCAAACAATAGCCTAAATCCATCGAAGCTCAAGTCTCATTTCCAAAAGTACCACCCAGCTTCGCAAGACCAAGAGAAAAATTGAAGTACGTTTTGGCTAAAGTTGAAAAGTGACGTTTTTTAAAAAATGAGTTTTTCGTAGTTTACAACTTATTTACTAAAAATATGTTTAGCTGAGAGAAAACTTATGTTTATTTTCAATTAATTTTCGGCCATAAATAGCTTAACATGTTGCACTTGATAACCGAGCCGAATGAAGTTTTAAAACTCGAAACACGATTTTCTCAAAACGGTGAAATGCGACTAATCAACTTCTGACAAAACGTGCTTCAATTTGGAATTCAGAGAGGAAGTAGACAGCAACTTCTTGCTAGTTTAAAAGCTTTGTTTGTAAGTTTTGTTTTTCAGTGAAAAATAAACTTGCTAAAAGTAATGAAAACAAAAAGGGTTAGTTGAATCCGCCCGCCACACATCAGCACTCTGAGCAACGTCAAAAACATTATAATTAGATCAAAGTTTTTTGGTACTCTTATTGGTAAATTCGATCACATGACTGCTCCGTTACGCATGATCACTTGTGCAAATATAATAAACAAACGAACAATGGAAAAATAATAAAGAAACAATTTACCAATGTCAAAAAAAAAAAAGAAATATTGACACAAACAAACAGGTTGTACACTTTCTTTTTACGACAAAAAGTATTGAGGGTATTGAGATATAATTGTCATCTAGATTTTGGTAATGGCTTGAAAATGTTTGAGAACGACTGGTTTAGAATGAAACCTGGTTGGCGGTAATTGTTATGATAATGAAGGTAGCCAACAATAACCTTTAAGCATGCAAAAAAGAAGTCAATTTGGTTAGCTATTTCCGTATAAAAAAATTGTGATGGGCTATTAAAGCCAAAATTGTATAAACGCTAATTATATGTATTTACAGTATTTTGTGCTTTTGCAGGAAATATTCGTTTCTGGAAATACGAGAATTACATACTTAAATCAATTTCCTATTTACTTTCAATGGCAAAATGATGTTAATAATCTTCCTATATTAGGTGATTGGAACGGAAGACGAAAATGGTGTTTTGAATTCAACATTATCGGGAGAATTTTCCTTCGGCAAAGTCTTCTTTTCCCATTCCAATCAACTCCAAGTCACATTTCAATCTGATAGAATCATACGAATGAAAGGTTTTCTTGCTACTTTTCAAACAGGTAAACACGTTTGCTTTCTAAACGATAAATTGCAAAAACAGCAAAGTTTAAGAACAGGAGCGATTACCAGTCTAGAACTAAGCATAATCATTTTTATTAGGTTTGTTTTGCTCTGGCTTAAAGAACTATTATGTGCATTATAGCCATTCGATGAGACCATACGAGGCCATGGCTTCGTGTAAGATTTGACACATTAAAAAATCAAACTACTACTAACAATTAATTAGACAATGAACACACCAGCCGGAACAACAATTTATCAAAGCCAAGTTAAAACTATTGCGAAGTTTGTTTGTTGCTCATCAAATTTGCTATTTTATTTTGCTCTGAATTGATCTAGACTTGCAATCCTGTTTTGAATTTCCAGTAACTTGCGGCGAAACTTTTGCTGCTTCTGATGAACTTCAAACGGTTTCTACTCCAAACTGGCCTGAAAATTATCCACCTAATCAGGATTGCTATTGGATAATCAAGTCGAACCGTGGAAAAGGAATAGAAGTGATTTTAAACCCGGGAAAAACGGAAGAAGATGAGGATTTCGTTGAGGTAAAATTTTGTCGAATTATATTAGGTAAAATTTTACGGTAGGTAAAATTACATAAGGCAAAATTGAGGCAAAATTTTATCGAATTACATTTTTTTGCATATTAACACGAGATTCGTTTTTTCTCAAAATTAAAAACAAACTCACAACAATATCTGTCAGCTACATAGATGTCGCCAGGATTTTTGTTTAGAGGTGCCCAAATCACAAGTCACATGCATTGACGACGTCATCAGAAATTTCCAAAAGAGGAACTTTTTGTGGGGCAAAGATATCGTAGAAGAGAAGATCTGAAGCCGTGGCCTATGGGCAGTCAACCAGGTTTTTGCTAAAGGAGAGATGGCGTAACGTAATAGTTTAAAAGTTAGTGCAAGTGCCTAACTTAAGAGACTTGTCGAGTAAGCTAGTGCGATCCAAACGTATCACAGACGAGGGCCAGCCGCTGGGCAATTTTTTGTAAATTTTTGAAAAAATAAGCAATTCAATGCCATTAGATGACATTTTTCATGTATTTAAAGCCATTTGAATGAACTAGATTTTTAACATTTAAAAGCCAAATGAACAAGTTAAATTGTTCAAATGTTCAATCTTTCTTTTACTTGCAATTTAAGTCCAAAACACATTTAGAATTTTGAATTGGAAGTGATGTGGCCCACGTAGGGGGAAGTATGATGCATTGCCTCCTGCGCTATTTTAGCAGTAAATAATAAATAATACACTCTATAGGATATTCCGTAAAGATTTTTTTTTGTCATAAAATTAACCCGTTGTAGGAGTGCATGTACGGCCAGGAGGCCCAGGCCCCCTCAACTGAAATTCAATGATTTTTTTAATGAGCATTTTCCCCAGCTAATTTTTCTAAATGTATTTTGCGCTTAAAAGTTGGCCAGATGGAAGTGAGTTGTTATTGAAACATGGTACAGTGGATGGTTACGCATACTAACCATGTTATTTCCGGGCCGGATTTACATTGCGCGGGGCACTGGCTCTTTGTGAATTTTCACAACATCTTCCTGTCAAATATAGGTGAAGATCAAAAAACAGTCTTACCATCTGAGCGCAAAGCCTTGGCACTGTTCCATATAGTAAATCCAGCCCTGGTTGTTGCATTACATTCATAAAAAGGTTAGATGAGGGCCTGTACTAGCAACTTTTTGGAAAAAACTCCTTATTTTCACCCGGGGTATGTATTTGAAATGGTTGAAAATATTAATTGGAGGGGCCTCCTGGTCGTCAATATTATTGTTAATTACTATTGTCCGCGAAGATGCTAAAAGAAACTGAAACTAAAAAAACAAGACTTTTTTTTACGTGTTAGTCATTAGTGGCAGTTTCATTGGGGGAGAGGGTGGGCCTGCCTGGGTCGCCCCCTGGCTATGCCTATGGTCTGCTATCGGCATGAACAAACTATTTGACAACACGGGCCAGTACAATACATTTGTAAGCAATCAGCGTAGTTTGATCTTTTGTGTATTGCCTTGGTTGATTAATGCAAACACTGTTTCAAGATTCATGATCTATACGAAACGGCATATTACCAAGCAAAAATGACTCTTTAGTCTGCAATAAAATTACGAAGAAATAAGGCTGAAAATACGTGAGAATTTAAGAGCTACCAACCTTCAAAAAAAAATTTACTGGCTTCTAAAAATAACAAGTGTTTATGGTTTTAAGTCGATTAAAGGCTTTGATTTCACAATACTTGTAATTTAAAACCGTTGATGTTTTTTGTCGCACATTAAGTTTTTGGGCAGATGATAATACATGAAGCTGGCTTGTGGTAATATTCATGTGCGATATATTAAAGAGATAGTGGTGCTGCTCGAAATCGGTTTTATTGAAGAAATGAGAGCTTTTTAAGGTAATACAGAGGTGCCCCAACCTTGTTCCACTATTATCTTTAGTCGTAAAAATGCGATTTAATCCATTTGACTCTGTGCCATTGGCAACTCTGTGTTTCGAAATGTCATGATATCAAAGAAGGATGACTTTGCAAAGTTCGTTGAAGATTATTGAACATCGCGTTGCTTAATCTGCAACAAATTTTGCAAAGTCATCCATTTCTGATGTCATGAAAGTCCGAAACGCAGAGTTGCCAATGGTACGGAGTCAAACGGATTAAATCTATTTTTGCGAATAAGAGAAATAGTGGATCAAGGTTTGAAGCATCTCTTTAATGCCTCAAGTAGTTCTCATGTCTTCAATAAAACCGACTATGAACGGCATACTTTAAAGTCGTAATGTTAAAGTCTAAATGTTTCATTGATATCCAGAAAGTTTTCAAGCGCGGAAATATGGCAAAAGAGACACTTGTTGCTGTTTTTGGGTCGTCACGTTTAGCTTGTCAGTTTACGCAGAAATCGTTTGCTTCGTTGTTGAGTTAGACTAGGTCCCAAGATGTACCTCCGTAAGACTGTAAAAGTAGATGAACTTCCAAAAATATTTAAGGTGACCATCCGCTTGGTCAAACCTATTGGTTCGAGATGCTAATAGTTGAATTTGGCCAGCACTTTGTTTTACATTGAGAAACTGATTGCGTACTACTTTATTTGCTTGGAAATCGATCGATGGTCAAGCGAATGTAGCGTCTGCAGGTGGCAGCTGACTCAAATTCTAGAAACCGATTAGTGGTCGAGTGAATGAAGCGTCTGGTACTAAAGCGGTATACTCGGGTTTAATTCCCGGTTGGGTCAAATTGCCAACTACACTGGTAATCACAAATTTCCTGGTTGGGATTTGCTGTCTCGTGGTGAAAGCAAGTTAGCAATATAAGATGTATCTACAGTTGATTTGATATGCTGTATTTGATAATATTCATTTGCCAGGCAAATTTAGTATTTTTCTTTATGGGTACAGATTTTTGAAGGAGCAAGCAAAAGTTTAACAAAAAGAAGCGGAGTTATTGAACAATTTTCTTTCACGACGGTTCGCACAGTTTTAGTTCATTTTCATAGCAACAACGAGTCTAACGATTCTGGCTTCACCTTTTCTTTTCAAAGCTGTAAGTCTCAGATTTCATTTCTTTATTTATTTTTGCTTTAGTTTTGTGTGAAAAACTCATATCAATTCCAAACTGGCTGAGAAACCTGCCTAAAATCATTAAGGAAGTAGTTTTTATTTATGTAGATAAAATTGATCAGTCCAGAGCAGGTCATTCCCAGTTATTTGCCTGATTGAAAAACTAGGTGAAGGGTTCACCTCACAATGCAAGCTGCTTAAAATAATGCGACTCTTTTCTGCAAAAGGGGATTGGGGGCTTATACAATAGAAAGTGATGCACCATAAAACCCCAGCATTATATTGGAGAATCTGTGAGAGACGTAGCCGTTTTCACATCCTCCAAAGAGTAAACAATTGGACATTTGATCACCATACAGATGGCTAAGGGATACCCATTGATCGCATTTAAACTATCCGCTGTGTGAGCAATTTCCTTATTTTACTCCGAAGAAATATTGGGAACGCCGAGATTGTCTTAGAAAAGACTGAAAGGAAACATCAGATGAACTTGTGCTCTATGGTGAATCTCAACCTGTGAATGATAGAGAAGTGTTTATATACCTCCTGCTTGTGTTTTTGGTGAATTCTTGGTTAAGCTCGATTTGCCATGTAATAGTTTTGCTTCAACCTGCTGGTAGCCACAATCATGCTCTAAGTTCCAAACAGACAATTGTGCTCTAAGCTGCAACAGTTTACCACTGTCCTAAAACATTAAAAATTAAAATCTAATAAAACCCAACAGTCTGTTTGATCCATAAATTGGATCATCAAAGTTATATTTGAACAATTTAAAAAGTAAAAAGTATTGACAATTAAAAGCTACCGATCTCTTTTTGGAACCAGCTATCAACACAGACTGTTGCTCCAAGTTGTATTACAGTTATTATAGTAGCGAAGCAATGCACTAAGTTACATTCAGTTATCATAGATTTAACACCACTGTTACTCAATTAGCACTCGACTACACTGATGTTGCAATATTTGTTCACATTGAAATTTTTCTGATTTGCCGGACCAATTTTTTTGAGTTCGTTTTGAATGAAAGATGAAAATAAATCTGTTTAACACATAACCGTTTATGAGCCCAAAGTACGGATACGGTCTGTAGAATCGGAAAGTGACAAACAGCGAAATTATCTAGGTTTTGGTTCTGTTGGTGAAACCTTGGATCAAAGTTCAAAAAGCTGTGAGCTCTTAATTCCATTTGCAAGATGTTAAAATGTGAAGTCATAAGATGCACAGAGCTGGACTGCGCTGTTTCGAGCCGCCGACAGCCATAGGCTATCCCTACTACAAGGGTTCCCCTCTGTGTGACCACGAAAATCATAACCGAGAAGTTTGACGTCCTTCGTGGTCGACTCCTGGGAAATCATAACGACTTCCACGGGCAGTTTGGTGGCCAGATCAACCACCAACCCTGCAGCCACAAAGCAGCTCTAGTCATAAGATGCACAGAGCTGGACAGCACTGTTTCGAGCTGATCTGGTTTCGAGCTGTTCGAGCTGGTTGGTGGTTGATCTGGCCACCTAACTGCCAGTGGAAGTCGTTCTGATTTCCCAGGAGTCGACCACGAAGAACGTCAAACTTCTCGGTAGTGTGAAATTTATTTAACCTTTTTCTTATTTAGAATATTCACAACAACAAACTGGCAATTGAATTTATTACAAGCCATTAATCACCGCATACATAATGTTCTATTGCCGTATATACACTTTGGTTTGTTATGTTGCTCTAATTTCTTTGTTTTAATAAAGTATTTTACAATAGTTGAAATACCTTGTGGAGGCAACCTAACAGCTCAAGTCACCCCTCAAAACTTTTCATCGCCATTTTACCCTCGTTCTTACGCTGGAAATATATTTTGTGAGTGGAGTATTACAACAACATTACGCAATCAAATAATACTGTTGTCTTTTCTCGACTTCCAACCAGAGAGATTTGGTAATCAAATTCAAGTTAGTATTCTCAAAAATGTTTTGGCTGTTTTTTTGATTTATGTTCAAAGTTTTTGCCAGCCACATAATATTTTAACCCTTATCAGAACAGTGTTTTTGCATGACTCAATCGGAACATATGTTGACAATTGTCAACATGCCGTTTTTACGTGTTTTTTAATGCTAATGCGCGGTGTTTTTAACTATATATTTTGTCTTCTTGTGATGGACGTGCAAGATTAATCAATCTTACAGCCTGGCGCGGCGCCATAGTAGTGTGTCCAGGGTGGCATGAACAATAGTTATTTTTATTATTAATGGGCAGCGGTGCAAGCGAATCTACTACCGTTAAGTAAAATCCACCTACACATTGCGTAGGCCTCATTTGGGCCCATTGCAACTGTAGCTGCTATGTAATTGTTTTGTTTGGTTACTGGTCGAACTCAGAAAGCCTTCCAGCTTCCTTTAAGTACGTGGCCAGTTTGCTAATGTTGCATTTCGTTACCACATTGTGAACAGTGTTTTTGGTGATTCCAAAATATTTAACACGAATATCTTGGTAAAGCTTGCAATTGCCTACATGATGATTTGGTGTTTCATCCTCTAGGCTACATTTTGGACACAAAGAAGACTCAGCACGACCTGTAGTTTTCTTGTGCCGTTGTAGATTGCAGTGCCCAGTTAAAATTTGCACTACTCTGTTTAAGTGAGGCCTCTTAAGGTGAAGGAGACGCATTGTTAGTCGAGAGGACGTCCAACCTACAGACTCCTTCATCCTAAAGCAGTCTTTCCGTTTATTCCACATAGATTTCCATCTATCTGTGGACCAGTCCTTAACCGTGCTAACACAACTGGCATACGGGACTGTAATAAAAGGTTCAGGACCATATATTTTTGATTTAGATCCTGATTTGGCTAGATAGTCTGCCACTTCGTTACCATGTACCCCTGCATGACCAGGAATCCAGGCAATACTGACGTGGTTTTGTTTACCTAACTGATTTAGGTTTCTAATGCAGTTGAGCACTGTAATTGATGTTACAGTGCACTTTGTGAGTGCTTTGATAGCTGCTTGGCTGTCAACCAGCACAACAATATTTTGATTGTGCATTTTTTCCCAAAGCAGGTTCTTTGCCATTTCTGAAATAGCTAAGACTTCTGCCTGGAACACAGTGCTGTAAATTCCAAGGTGAAAAAATGCTTGTTTTGGGGAGTTGTTTGGGTATTCTGCATAGAAACTCGCACCTACTCTCCCATCTAGTTTTGAACCATCAGTGTAAACCTTGACAGTGTTCTGATTTAGAACGCTTTCAAATCTGATAGCATTCTTTTTATCCATAATTTGACATTCGAAATTTCTTTCGAATACCTTTGTTTTCTTTATTCGGTCAGCCGGCATTTGCAGCAGCGGTAAGAATCTTCTTGCCTCATTGCAAACATCAACATGGCTTTTCGTTTTCCCAAAGGAACCAATTGGGTTGACGTGCCAGAGCCCACTAACAGAGATTCTGTATGACCCTCGCACTGCCTCAGCCAATAGAAATTCCTCAATGGGAGTTATGTTGAGCAATATTTCCAGAGCACCAGTAGGGGTGCCAGGAAAAGCTGATGAAATCATCAAGCAAGCAAGTCTCTGCACCTTTGTGAGTTTCCTCACTAGATACTTTTTGTTGAGACCGCCTGCCCAGGAAACACATGCATACGACATGATTGGACGTATCATAGCTGTGTATATCCATTTCATCATAGATGGTTTTATTCCCCACGTTTTACCTACAATTTGTCTACATTGCATCAATGCTGTAGTTGCTTTGCGGGTAATACGGGTAATATGTGGTTTCCAGGTTAGCTTGCTGTCCAAAGTAACACCCAACAGCCTTGCTTCCTTGGAAAGTTCAAGTTTTTTACCATTCATTGACAAGGAACCCAAATCTGGATTCCGTTTGCGAGTGAACAGTATGATTTCAGTTTTCTTGCTGCTAAACTGTAGCTCTTGATCCAAAGCCCAGTTTGTAGCAATATTTATTGCTTTCTGAGCCATACCTCTGATCCAAAGCATATCAGCACCAGTGACCAACACTGCTAGATCATCGGCATAGGCTTGAACATAAAAGCCTCTGCTGCGTAACTCTAGCAACAGGTTGTTTAAGACACAGTTCCACAGAAAAGGGGACAGGATACCACCTTGTGGGTTCCCCTTCACTACTTCCCTTTTAACTTTATCACCATATAATTCTACTTGGACTGTGCGATGTCTTAGCAAATTCTCTATCAATGAGGTGAGAATCTCGGACATGCCCAGCCCTCGCAGAGCCGCAACAAAGCTACGGAAGGTGACATTGTCAAAGGCGCCGACAATATCCAGGAAAATACCCAAAGCCGGCTTTTTTCTAACAAGGCAATGCTCTACACGGCGCACAAATTCATGCAAGGCAGTTTCCGTAGAAACTCCTGCACGAAATCCATACTGCGATGCAGAAAGCTTTGCCTGCACGTTATTGTCTTCATTAATATGATACAAAATTAGTCTTTCCAACCATTTCAGTTGGAAAGAAGTTATAGTGATCATACGGAAGGATTTAGCTTCAAAATAGCTTTCCTTACCGGGTTTGGGGAGAAATATACCTGTGCCTTCTTTCCATGCCAATGGCACATAGCTGTGCCTCAGGCATGCTTGAAAAATGACGTGGTAATATTCTTTCAGTTGATTCCAACCTTTCTGTAACAGCACAGGATAGAGCCCGTCTGGCCCTGGTGCTTTGAATGGTTGAAATTCAATTAAGCACAGAGCTGGACAGGACGTCAAGATGTTGCAGTGGTTGAAATTCGTTAATAGCTGCTTCCATACGATCAAATGAACATATGTTTGCAATCATTTCAGTGTCTTCAGGTCTCATGAATGGATTGTCCACTAAGTCGGACCTGGTTGCACGATTTTCTGTCTGCTGGCTACCCGGTGATAAGATATCCAGCAGATAGTTCAAAGTTTCTAGTGGAGACTTTGTGAATTCTCCGTTGTGTTTAATTACGTTGCTAATACGCACCGTTTTATTCCTTCGAATAATCTTAACCAGCCGAGCCGTTGGTGTTTGACTATTCATACTCTCTACAAAGCAATGCCATGAATCGCGTTTTGCTCTTCTGACAGCTTTTTTGAAGCAGGATAGGGCGAGCTTTTGAGCCTCCCAATCTTCTTCTTGTTTTGTTTTAATGGCTTTTCTCCAAGCTCGGCGTGCCTCTTTTCGAAGGCTTGCTAGCTCAGAATTCCACCAAATGTTATCTTTCGTACGAAGCGACTTTCGCATAGGGCAAGCAGCTTCATATGAGTGTAGTAATAACTGAATGAACCTTGTTTGCCAGCACATCAATGTCTTCTTTTGAGGAAGGCACTGGTACTGGTCGTAAAATTCGTTCATTTAACTTTTGTTCGAGTTCGTTTACATACTTGTTCCAGCACGTACGACGAACATTACGAAACATTTTCGCTTGTTTTCGGATTCTGCTTTTAACCTGGAACCTAATATACATGTGATCCGAGAATGATGGCACGTCGCTAACATGCCAGCTTACCACTCGGTCCCATGCACACCGGTTTACCAAGGTCAAGTCCAGAACCTCTTCGCGAGTTTTAGTTCTGAATGTTGGTTTATTACCCACATTACAGAAATTCAGGTCTGCACTAACACAATACGCTAGCAGATCCTCTCCTCGAGCGTTTATATTGGAGGATCCCCATATAGTGTGATGTGCATTTGCATCGGTTCCTACAATTGTAGGGATTTGTTCATTTTCTGCGAAGACTAACAGATCCCTCAATAAATTGGGCGGAGCTGCTTCTTCGGATGCCATGTATGCCGATACGAAAACAAAACTGTCACCGCTTTGGCACACATTGTTAACTCTAACTGCCACAATATCCTCATTTGAAAACATCGGGATTAGAGAACAACACAGATCAGGAGTAGCATAAATGCACGCCCGAGGACGATTACCCTTTTCAATTCCTTGAAAGAGGTTCCAGCCTCGTAGCTTACTTCTGATTTTAGTGACATATGTCCATGGTTCTTGAACTAACACTAACCCGGAACATACGTTTTTTGTAACTTCACACATGTTATAGCTTGCTGCTTTACATCTGTGTAGGTTGATTTGCCAACACTCTAAATTATGCAAGGATAACTTAGGTGTCGTAATGGCTTTATTTGATTCCCCCCCCCCCCCCCCCGCTTCAACTTAGACTTGCAAGTAACTTCTGAGAAATTACTTGGATTCTGAGGTTCCACAGGGGAAGTTGGGGTGGTGTTCGGTTTCACAACCGACCATACCATGTTTGCTGTACCCTCAGCTTCTGAGACCGATTCCTTTAGTAAAGGAACCTTTTCAACTTGAGGGCTCAGATTTGATGTTTTTTCGGCATCTGGGCTAGAAGATGCACATAGCCAAGTGTTATCTTTGTTGGCATTGTCACTGAAGAAATCAATGATTCTTGGTTGTGACCGTGCCACTTCTTCTGAATTTAGGGGTATGATCCGTGTTACTTTTCTTGATCTAATAATATTAGACATAATCATAGGGTTGGTTTTCTTTCAGCTGGGAAAAGTTCCAAAGACCAGATTATCCAAACTAGCAGGAGGCCACTAACTGCCATTTCTGCCGATAACGACACACCAACACCGCAATTGACAGACTTATCCCTGGAGCACTGGCCTCGGCGGAGTCCTTCCAATGCAGCTGTAGACCCCTACCCAGGTGCCATCTGGAACTACAGGTGCACGGGGATTTTCACAAGCTGATGGACACGAAGTCCTATGTTGGCTAGACTAGGACCAGCATCCTCTCTATCTTGTGGCCACGACACGGCAGCGCGTTTTATCCGCTGTACCCTATACTCGCATTGACGATCCGCCTCAATATTGGTCCATCACCACCGGTTTCCATTTTAGTTAGCAACCTCCTGTTGGCCTTTGACTCAGGGTTCGGAATATTAGAAGGCAGGACTTCGCAGTATCAGGCCTTCGCTTGCGCTATTGCCTGGTTGCTAATTCCTGCACTCCTTAACCTCGCCCTAATTCATCAGCCGGTTGCCATTGCCTCAATTCGCCAGTGTTTCCACTGTTTCCACCCGACACCACGAGGAGGTTTGAGGTTGGACTCTGTCAGGCATGAACAATAGTTGGGAGGCATAAAATAATTTTACCTTAGAATTCGGGGGTGAAGACCAAAAAAAGGCCTACATCCCAAATTGGACGGCAGGGCTCCGGGCTGGTTGCCTGCTTTCGGGGCACAATTTTCGCAGAAGGGGCACGACCCACGCCTGGGGGGGTCACGACGGGATTTTATGGTGCGGATCTCGATTCATGCCCACAGATTCAGGGATGAAGACCAAAAACAACAAAAACAAAAAAGGTCTTCGTTACGAAATCTGAGGCTTCGTCATAGGGTTCACCTGCGCTTTCATCCTAGAACAAAAGTGTACTTACTCTTGAGGGGGGAACAAGCAGTATTTTGGGGGGGGCACAGGACCTGAAAAGCACCTTAGTGGCTCCGGGCCAGTACACATTTTTCGCTTAGGGGGTACAAGCAGTGATTAGGAAGGCACGGCCCCGAAATGCCCCTAGTGACGCCAGGCGTGGGTTGGGCCCTGACAAAAAAGTGGGTTGGCTTGGACTAAGAAGTGAGATGGCTTTGAAAACCTCCGGCAGAGATTTGTGCTGAGTATCTTGTCTCCGTGGCTTTCTTTCGTCAAGTTTAGGAAAAAACGTCTTCACTGCAATTCAGTATATAGCCTTTTTTCGTTTATAGATAAAGACCAAAAAAAGGACTTCACCAAAATTCAATAGTCTTTTTCAAAGTTTCCGTCACTGGGATAGGGCTCAGTGAGTTAGGGCCTACCTTGCCAAAAAAGGAAGGCAAACCGAGCCTTACCTTGACGGCAACACTGGTTCCATGAGTTAGCACCAGTACTTCAAGTACTTCAAATGTACAGTGTATGACTATCAACTAGTATTGAGACTGATTGTATGTTCTAAATTCCGACAGGTACTATTATCTACAGTAGCTAAGTATTTTGAAATGTGAGTGGGCTACTACAACTACAGTACGTCTGAGATATAAGAACTGTTTGCAGAAACTCGACATCCTGCAATCAAAATCACTTCACTAAATGCAGTTGCAAATTTCAAACAGTTGCTGGTAGTTGTGCTGAAACGATAGCTAATTATCAGCTGTAACAACAATTATTTAGTTACAACAATAGCAGCAGCCACCGGATAGCGTCACGCGCTAACTATTGGACGATCCGCGCACTTTTTCATTGCAATGACTACTTTGTGCTTGGGGGAATCGGCACTTGCTTAGGAGTCTCTAGTGATCCAATGTTCCTGTGGATTTCTTCGAATTCTTGTCTACTGAATTTGCTGCTTGTTCGAAGCCACCAAGTAGAGAGCCATTAAGTTGTTTTCATGACAAACCTCGTTGAATGACCTGGGTTCAACCCGTACCCTGGTCACGTTGTTGCGTCCTTAGATAAGATGCTTTACGAGGATTGTCTCTGCTTGGCGGCTTCAAACAAGCTGCAAATTCAGTAGACTAGAATTCGAAGAAATCCTCTGGAACATTGGATCACTGAAAACTTCTAAGCAGTTACGGGTTCCTTTAAGCACGAAGTAGTCATTGCAATATAAAAGTGCGCGGACCATCCAATAGTTAGCGCCTGACACTGCCCGGTGACTGGAAGATAAATATGCACTAAAACAACAAGACATTCCGAGTAATTTTAAATCTCAAAAGCCGTATGTCTGTTATTCTGCTATTGTTTCTATTTGTTGACATTTGTCAACAAGTGTTCCGATTAAGATAAAACGCAAATAACTCATTTCAGAAACAATTTTGGAATTTTATTTCACTGCATCAGGAAGCTAATAAGAAGTTTTCCTTCGTCAGTGAATTGCGCTAAGCAGGCACATAGGCGGCGAGTGCAATCAAACAAAAAAAAATGATGACAATTGTCAGCGTATGTTCTGATAAGGGTTAAAACATTCTGTGATATAATTTCAGAAATATTTCATATGTTGGGATATGACATTGCTTTCAGCGATGGCTACATAAGGCGCATCGATTAGTGAAAGATTTAAATTATTTACGTTTTAAAAGTTATTTCTGAATTATTAATACAAGCATTTGTAAATTTGATTTTTGAAATAAATAATTAAGTTTTAAATTGAATTTTGATTACTTACTTCTGTCCTTTTAGCCACGCCGATTGCTCATGAATAAATTTTAGGCCTGCTAAGCTAGCCTAACTGATAAAAGGCGATTTTCCTCGGAAACAGGAACTTGTGCTTGGCTGCTCTTTTTGTGTGCATAGGTTATCAGAACAAATAAGTAAAGTAATTATTTCATCAAGTTGCTCGTTTACTGTTTGACTAGTTAATTACACGTTACGAGCCAAGTCTTTTCAGCTAGAAGAGAGCAAAGCGTCACATTGATGTAAAGCAGAATATCTATGAATATCGACTTTAAACTAAGGCCGTTTGCTAAAGTCGTCACCGTGTAAGCAATTAAAAATATTGCACGGTAAATTCAAGAAGTTCTTAGCCATCAGAGTTTTCCGTAAGTCTCGATCTATTGTACTCCGTGCTTAAAACGTTAGGGTACAAACGCATTTTTAGTTAATCTTAAACAAAAATTCTCTCTGCTTAATGTACCGCCTTCCCAGGCTACAAGCTGATAGTTCGTTGTATTCAATGTTACGCCTAACAGTGTAGACTGGCCTACGGGTTTGGTAAACTGTCCGTTACGTATAGGCATTATCTCTGCTGCACAAACGTTTTGTATGCCAAACTCAAGAACGTCACAAGTGATCAATTAAATCAAGGATTTCCAGTTAATATTTTCATTTTTAAACTCGACCACGTGATCGCTTTGTCACGCATGAGCATTATTCTTTATATGACAATTTGCAGTACTTTCAAACTTAATAAAAGAAAGAAAAAGAGAAAGAATTATTCAACCCTTACTTTGCTGTCACGGAATTGTTGTGCATGTCTAAACGGACATCTTTCACGGAGCACATAAAGCTTGATTGAATCTAATTCTTTGTACAGGTATTTGAAAACGGAATTCAAATGGATTTATTGTCTGGATATCTTCAGCCTGGTTTCATCCATTTACGATCTCGCCAGATTCGAGTTACTTTTCAATCCGAAGAGTTTAGAAGCGGAGGAGGCTTTTTGGCTTCCTTCCAAGCAAGTGTGTACTTTACCTTGTTTTTGCGTTTTCTTTTTTGTTTGAAAATTCTTTTCATGCGATTGATTATTATTGATGCGTTTTGATTTTCTTGCAACGAAGAAGCGACGGTGGCGCTTTCCTTCTTTTTCGCAAATTCGTACCGATTGAACCTGTTTCAAGTTTTTGTTGATTTTTGACTTGTTTGAAATTTAATTTCAGTTATTTCAAAGCCACCAAGTACAGAGGATTGTCAAAAGGCATCTTACCCAAGACCGCTACAATGTACCGGAATTAAAAACATTCTTTGCTGAAGTTGGAAGCAGTGCCGCAACTAGAACGTTGTTCTTAGAGGGGCAAAATTTGTTTCTGGGAAGGCCAAAATTTTTAGATTGGTCAACATTTTTCCGAGTTCTCTGTTGATCTCCAAAAAAAAGGTCATCTCGCCAAATTGTTCTACTTATCTCCCAGTTTTCTGTTGGTTTTCAATAAAAAAAGCCACCATCTTGAAACTGGCGCTAAGGAAAGGGGAGTTTGGGTGGGCATGCTGGGCATTTTAGGGCGGCGACGCCCCCTTTTGCCCCCTCTAGTTGCGGCCCTGATTGGAGTCTTCAACAAACTTTTGATTAAACATAATCTTAATTACACAGGGGTAGGGCTTTCGTGCCCTCTTGGTCTTTTCGTGATGAATTCCTTTTGAAAAATGCTGTTTATTACGAATTAACTTGACTTTGAATCATATCAATTTATTCACAAATACAAATTTCAAGTTTTTCGTTTATAATTTTGTTGAAAATCGGCTAAAAAACAGCTTGCTGAGGCTGAGTTTGCAAAGACGAATTCCTATCCACAGAAGCTAACCCATCGGAAAATTCAATACGCACAGCATTAATAATTTCGAAGTCGATGTCTTGAAATCTGCCCCGTGATTTTTTTGGTACAGTAAAAAAATCGATGTTTTAGTTATGTTTGTGGTCCGTTATCTACTCCGCCCCCTGCATAGGAGTTTCCAGCAATCCAATGTTTCTCTAAATTTTTGCCGAATTCTTGTCCATTGAAGTTGCTGATTGTTTGAAGCAACCGAGTAGAGATAATTATCGTAAAGCGTCTTATCCGAGAACGCAATAACGTAACCATCCCGCGGTTAGAACATAGATCATGTAGATCATGCGATTTAAGGTCGTTATAAAAACGAGGTGTTTACCCTTTCAGCCACGCAACCGACTATATTAAACCAGAATACCACCGCTCATCGAATACGTCCAGATATATGTGCTCATCAGTTGAATGAATTTTGATTTTTTGAATCGCTAGATAGCTGTGGAGGCAACCTCAGCGCTGACGTGATCGCCCAAAACTTTTCAACACCTTCCTATCCTCTCCACTACCCCAATCGAATTGATTGTGAATGGAATATCAACACAGCAACTTCCAATGAAAGAATTCTGTTGATTTTCACCGACTTTAAAACTGAAAAAAAAATTGACATTGTCGAAGTAGGTATCATTTTCAATAATATTGTTTATGATAGTGATTTTCAAATTGTGGGTAAAGCACTAGGGCAGACCCTTTTAGGGTCATTTTTTAATTTCAACTTACATGGGTGTTAGATTTTTGCCTTGAGCCAAAAAAATGAGAAATTCAAAACTTTTTTGAAATTGGACCTCATTTGGATACTGCCCCCGGGGCTTTTTTGAATCGCTCCCCCTCAAATCTGAGAATACTTATAAAATTGGCATTACTAGTGCTAGATATGCAATGTTGGTTCTCATTTGAATTGTTTTTCGGAGAGGAAGACAATGGTGATCTTTAATTTAGCATTGGAGTTACTTTTAATTTTTTGAATTTTTCTTGCAACTAAGTTTTGCTTAAGCGCATTAATTTTTTAACATTTTCTTTCAAGTTTTAACACAACTGTTTGCATGAAATGGTGTATTACCAAAAAAATACAGTTACTGCAATGCAAATTGCAATTATAGCCTTGATTTTATTGACTAGCCTGAGCAGCTTTTCTTGTGACGTAGTATTTTTTTTCGATCCATTGCTTTTTTCTTCCAGCAATAGTACTCAGTGCTTCACCAATCTGCCTTTTTGAGCCAGCAATTCTTCCTCTTGCTGTTGTTGTCATCTTCACAGCACGTTCCACAGACTGCATATGATTTGAATAATTTAGATGAAGTAGTTGCTTAACGAATTGCTCGATATCTGTGTAGCTTTTGATTGTTGGAGGCTCATGCAACACTAAATACCTTTTTTGTGAGTAAGATAGGTGACACCATTCCCGCGGCCGTTGTCTTTAAGTGTTACCAAAGTATGATGTTTCAGCAAAGATGCACCTGGGTAGATGAAATTCTCGGACTAGGTCTCATTCTCCTTCCTGATTTCCTTCTTCATCATTTCTGATTTTCTGTAACTGTGATGTATCACTTCGCTCACATAACTGCTTTCCCATTACGCCAGTGTTTCATCAGCATCTGAATTTACACACAATCTATTATCAGAGGTGGAGTCTCGACGACGTCCTTGGCCTCGAGGACGTCCTCGAGGACACATTTTGGAGTTCTTGGCCTTGACCTCAAAACCCCATGTCCTCGAAAATTGCACTGTCCTCGGCTCGAGGACAGCACTATTTTTTGAATGGTAAAAATTTTGTAGATCGGCTGAAAAATGTTTTTCTAGGCCGTTTTTTTTTGGAGATCAACCGAAAAAAAGTTTTTAAAACTTTTTTTCTTAGGAAAACACTTGCATTTGTGTCCTTGGCTTCGAGCATTCTTGTCCTTCGCCTCGTTTTTTTTTGTGTTCGTGGCCTTGGCCTCGTGTCTACTGTCCTCGACTTCAACTCTGCCTATTATGGTAGCCCACCCGTACCTTCAAACCACACACGAGAGCAATTTCTGCAGTTGCTATCGTACCCTCTTCTCAGATTATTCTGATCTAAGTCTGACGAGAAGGTCACCAAAACGATGATTCCTGATCAGCATCGCACTGGCACTGCGCTTAGCTCAACCACATAGCACTAGCACGACTAAATATAGACATCATATATGACATCACATAAGCAATTTACAACATTAGTACACTATATGCATATTTTGAACTTGTTTGTTATCGTCAAGCGTACATAACTCTGTAAATGCCTATTAGAAATTTTGACCCCAAAATGCCAAAATTAGCCTACTTGCCGATAAAGGAAATTGCTATAAACAATGCCACTCAACGCCCATACAAATAAATGAATGACAATCCACTTTCTGGTGACCTTGATGTAACTTTGATCAAAGTAATCTGAAAAGAGGATACGATGGCAAGTGCAGATATTGGTCTCGTGCGTAGTTTGAAGCTTCGGGTGGCCTACCATAATAGGTTGTGTGTGAATTCAGATGCTGATGAAACACTGGCGTAATGGGAAAGCAGTTATGTGAGCGAAGTGATACATCACAGTTGCAGAAAATCAGAAATGATGAAGAAGGAAATCAGGAAGGAGAATGAGACCTAGTCCGAGAATTTCATCTACCCAGGTGCATCTTTGCTGAAACATCATACTTTGGTAACACTTAAAGACAACGGCCGCGGGAATGGTGTCACCTATCTTACTCACAAAAAAGGTATTTAGTGTTGCATGAGCCTCCAACAATCAAAAGCTACACAGATATCGAGCAATTCGTTAAGCAACTACTTCATCTAAATTATTCAAATCATATGCAGTCTGTGGAACGTGCTGTGAAGATGACAACAACAGCAAGAGGAAGAATTGCTGGCTCAAAAAGGCAGATTGGTGAAGCACTGAGTACTATTGCTGGAAGAAAAAAGCAATGGATCGAAAAAAAATACTACGTCACAAGAAAAGCTGCTCAGGCTAGTCAATAAAATCAAGGCTATAATTGCAATTTGCATTGCAGTAACTGTATTTTTTTGGTAATACACCATTTCATGCAAACAGTTGTGTTAAAACTTGAAAGAAAATGTTAAAAAATTAATGCGCTTAAGCAAAACTTAGTTGCAAGAAAAATTCAAAAAATTAAAAGTAACTCCAATGCTAAATTAAAGATCACCATTGTCTTCCTCTCCGAAAAACAATTCAAATGAGAACCAACATTGCATATCTAGCACTAGTAATGCCAATTTTATAAGTATTCTCAGATTTGAGGGGGAGCGATTCAAAAAAGCCCCGGGGGCAGTATCCAAATGAGGTCCAATTTCAAAAAAGTTTTGAATTTCTCATTTTTTTGGCTCAAGGCAAAAATCTAACACCCATGTAAGTTGAAATTAAAAAATGACCCTAAAAGGGTCTGCCCTAGTATAGCACCTTCTGAGGGAAGTGTCGGCTTTCGGAGGTATTGAAAAACCAAAATCAGAATATTTTGGCCAGCAGACAGCGAAGGGATATTTTCGGTCTTCGAGTCAAGCTGCCACCTGTCCATCTGTCAACCACACACGGCGGAGGTTTCACACTGTCCCTTTTAATGCTGAACGTCCAGCAGGAAAGCTGTGAATACCAATTTTTGTAGTCTTTTGGTTTGACCGGACTGGGAATCGAACCCGAGTCTACCGCTTCAGTAGCAGACGCTCCATCCACTCGACCACTGATCGATTTTGAAATTTTGCATTTAGTTTGAACTTTCTCTTGTTTAAGGATTTGTCAGCTTGCTACAAAAGCAGAACCGCCCCGATGTGGTGTTAACTACAAATAGCTCTTGAACAATAGCCTAAATCCATCTAAGCTCAATGCTGATTTCAAAAACTACCCCCCAACTTTCAAAACCAACAAAGACATTTGGAATTCAGAATGGAAGTAGACATCAATTTCTTGCTAGTTTAAAAATTTTGTGCATAATTTTTGTTTTTCAGTGAAAAATAAACTTGCTAAATGTAATGAAAACAAGGGGTTGGTAAACTCCGTCCGCCACGCATCAGCACTTCTGAGCAACGTCAAAAACGTCAAAATTAAATCAAAGTATTTTTGTACTTTCATTGGTAAATTCGATCACATGACAGCTTTGTCACGCATGATCACTTGTGCAAATATAATAAAACAAACGAAAAGTAGAAAAAATAATAAAGAAACAATAAAACATAAGAATTTACCAACGTCAAAAAGGAAGAGAAATATTGACACAAACAAACAGGTTGTACACTTTCTTTTTAGGACAAAAAATATTGAGACGTAAATGTCATCTAGATTTTGGTAATGGCTTGAAAATATTTGAGAACGATTGATTTAGGATGAACTGTGTTTGGCGGTCATTGCCATGATAATTAAGGTAGCCAACAATAACCATTAAACATACAAAAAGATGTCGATTTGGTTAGCTTTTACAGCGTTTTAATAAATTGTGATGGGCAACTAAAGCCAAAATTGTATAAACGCTAATTATTTGTATTAACTGAATTTTGCGCTTTTGCAGGAAATATTCGTTTCTGGAAATACGAAAATCATATGTTTGAATGAATTTCCTATTTACTTTTAATGGCAAAATGATGTTAATAATCTTCATATTTTAGGTGATTGGAACGGAAGACAAAAATGGTGTTTCGAATTTAATATTATCGGGAGAATTTTCCTTCGGCAAAGTCTTCCTCTCTCATTCCGATCAACTCCAAGTCACATTTCAGTCTAATAGGTACATACAAATGAAAGGTTTTCTTGCTACTTTTCAAACAGGTAAACACGTTTGCTTTCTAAACAATAAATTGCAAAAACAGCAAAGTTTAAGAACAAGAGCGATTGCCAGAATACAGTTGAACCAAGCATAACCATTTTTATTAGGTTTGTTTTGCTCTGACTTAAAGAACTGTTATGTACATTATAGCCATTCAATGAGATCATATGGCCATGGCTTCGCGTAAGATTTGACACATTAAAAGATCAAACTACTGCTAACAATTATTTAGGCTATGAGCAAACAACACGGAACAACAATTAATTAAAGCCAAGTTAAAACCATTACAAAATTTGTTTGTCTCTTATAAAATTTGCTATTTTATGTTGCTCTGAAATTACTGCACTACAAGTCTTGCAGTTGATGTAGACTTATCATTCGTTTTTGATTTTCCAGTAACTTGCGGCGAAACTTTTGTTGCTTCTGACGAACTTCAAACGGTTTCTACTCCAAACTGGCCTGAAAATTATCCACCTAATCAGGATTGCTACTGGATAATCAAGTCGAACGGTGGAAAAGCAATAGAAATAATTTTAAACCCGGGAAAAACGGAAGAAGATGAGGATTTTGTTGAGGTAAAATTTTGTCGAATTACACAAGGTAAAATTTTACGGTAGGTAAAATTACATAAGGTAAAGTCGAGGCAAAGTTTTATCGAATTACATTTTTTTGATAAGAACACGAGATTCGTTTTTTCTCAAAATTAAAAACGATCTCAAAACAATGCCTGTCAGCTATCTGTATGGGCAAACTATTTGACAACACGGGCCAGTACAGTACGTTTGTAAGCAATCAGCATAGTTTGATCTTTTCTGTATTGCCTTGGTTAATTTCTGCAAAGACTCCATCAAAATTCATTCATGCAAAGATTTATGCAAAGACTCTATCAAGATTCAAGACTCTATCAAGATTCATTTATGCAAAGACTCTATACGAAACGGCATATTACCAAGCAAAAATGACTCTTTAGTCTGCAATAAAATTACGAAGAAATGGAGCTGAAAATATGTGAAAATCTAAAAGCTACCAGCCCTTAAAACAAAATTTAATGGCTTTTTCGCAAAACTTGTAATTTAAAACTGTTGATGTTTGTTGCCGCAAATTAAGTTTTTGGGCAGGCTGATTTACGTTTCTTTATGCATGATAATACATGAAACTGGCTCATGGTAATATTCATATGTGATATATTAAAGAGATACCGGTACTGCTCGAAATCGTTTTTATTGAAGAAATGAGAGCTTTTTAAGGTAATACAGAGGTGCCCCAACCTTGTTCCACTATTCCGCTTATCCGCAAAAATGCGATTTAATCAGTTTGACACCATTGGCAACTCTGTGTTTCGAAATGTCATGATATTAAAGAAGGATGACTTTGCAAAGTTCGTTGAAGATTATTGAACATCGCGTTGCTTAATCTGCAACAAATTTTGCAAAGTCATCCATTTCTGATGTCATGAAAGTCCGAAACGCAGAGTTGCCAATGGTACGGAGTCAAACGGATTAAATCTATTTTTTCCAATCAGAGGAATAGTGGATCAAGGTTTGAAGCATCTCTTTAATGCCTCAAGTAGTTCTCATGTCTTCAACAAAACCGACTTTGAACGGCATACTTTAAAGTCGTAATGTTAAGTCTTAATGTTTCATTGATATCCAGAAAGTTTCCTGCGCGGAAATATGGCAGAAGAGACACTTGCTGCTGTTTTCGGATCCTCATATTTAGCTTGTCAGTTTACGCAGAAATCGTTTGCTTCGTTGTTGAGTTAGACTAGGTCCCAAGATGTACCTCCGTAAGACTGTAAAAGTAGATGAACTTCCAAAAATATTTAAGGTGACCATCCGCTTGGTCAAATCAATTAGTTCGAGATGCTAATAGTTGAATTTGGCCAGCACTTTGTTTTACATTGAGAAACTGATTGCGTATTACTTTATTTGCTTGGAAATCGATCGATGGTCAAGCGAATGTAGCGTCTGCAGGTGGCAGCTGACTCAAACCCTAGAAACCGATTAGTGGTCGAGTGGATGAAGCGTTTGGTACTAAAGCGGTATACTCGGGTTTAATTCCCGGTCGGATCAAATCGCCAACTACAATGGTATTCACAGGTTTCCTGGTTGGGATTTGCTGTCTCGTGGTGAAAGCAAGTTAGCAATATAAGATGTATCTACAGTTTATTTGATAAGCTGTATTTGATAATAATCATTTGCCAGGCAAACTTAATATTTTTCTTTATGGGTACAGATTTTTGAAGGAGCAAGCAAAAGTTCAGCAAAAAGAAGCGGAGTTATTGAACAATTTTACTTCACAACAAATCATACAATTTTGGTTCATTTTCATAGCAACAACGAGTCTAACGATTCTGGCTTCACCTTTTCTTTTCAAAGCTGTAAGTCTCAGATTTCATTTCTTTATTTATTTTTGTTTTGGTTTTGTGTGAAAAACTCAAGACATTTCCAAACTGGCTAAGGAACCTGCCTTAAAACATCAAAAATTCAGTTTTTAGTAATTTGAGATGATGAAATCAATTTCGACACGAGTGGATTATGCCCCATAATGTAAGATGCTTGAAATAATACAACTTTTGCTGGGAAAAAGGATTGGGGGATAACATAACGGAGTGTTACACCACAAAGCCCTAACAATATACTGGAGAATCCGTAAGAGACGTAGTCGTTTCCACATTCCTAAAAGAGTAAGCAGATGGACATTTCATCACCACACAGTTGGACACTGCTGAGGGGTATCCATTGGTCGCCTTTAAGTGACCCGTTGACTGGGTCGTTTCCTTATTTTTCCGAAGAAATACTGGGAACGCCGAGAGTGTCTTAAAAAAGACTGAAAGGAAACATCAAATTAGCTTGTACTCTCTGTAGAATCTCAACCTTTGGATGATAGAGAAGTGTTTGTATACTTCCTGCTTGAGGTTTTGGTGATTTCGTGGTTTTGCTCAATTTGCCGTGTGATATTTTTGTTTCAACCTGCTTCTAGCCACAGAAAAGAAGATTACTATACGGCATATGCGTAATATTAGTGAAACAGACAATCGTGCTCTAAGTTGCAACCGATTACCTCTGTCCTAAAACATTAAAAATTAAAATCTAACAAAACCCAGCAGTCTGTTTGATTCATAAATCGGAACACCAGGGTTAAATGTAAGCAGTTTAAAACTAAAAGGTATTGATAATAAAGAGCTACAGAGCACTTTTAGAAACCCAAATATCAACCACAGACTGTTGTTCCAAGTTAGATTATAGTAGCGGAGCAATGCTCTAGGTTACGTACAGTTATCGCAGATTTACTTAAAGATTACTCAATTAGCACTCGGCTACACTAATGTAACAATATCAATCCACATTAAAATTGCTGGAACAACTTTTTTTAATTTAATTTTTAACCAAAGATGAAAATAACTCTCTTTCACGTATACCTGTTTATCATTCAAAAGTACGGATATGGTATGCAGAAGCGGAAAGTGACAAACAGCGGAATTATTGTTGTTGTTGTAGTGCATATTTATCCTCCTGTCTAAAGATGTAAAAAAATAATTTTTTGCGATTGTTTTTTTTGGCCGTTTTTTTTTTGTTTTTTAGTCTTTTGATGAAACAAAGTTGATAAACGGTGTGTTTTGAATTGAAAAAAACACAATTCCTGCGTTTTAGAATGTATTTCCACAGCACAGTTCTCAGCTGATAGTGACGTCAATCGATATTTTGTTGTCATTTCAAAGCATCATTATGAATACAGAATAAATAATTATTTTTAAATTTGATCAATTTCGGTTGTTGGTGTAAGAAAGTACAGATATATATGGCCCGCTTGAATGCGATGTAATGCTTGTCCTTTTTGAAGCTTGTCGAATGAATTTATTCTAGCAGCAAATTCTTTTTGCTGTTTTGCAATAATTTTGCAAAGCAGCATCTTTCTTTTTCAATGCAGAGCTTCTTATGCGTCCTCCATTTCCTCTTTTCTGAATTTAATTTGAAGAGCACAATCGCAAATTAGTACAAAATCATAACACAATTTTTTTTCCAAAATATTAAGTAATCACGATGTTACAAAAGGTAATTATAATAGTTCAATCCAAATTAATCGTAAGAGCTTGCCGCAGACAGCTGTTTCACTCAATCTCAGGGTTCATCAGTAAGGCTAGCTAGGCCAAAAGGACAAAAAATAGAATTGAACTATTATGATTATTTCTTGTAGCACCGTGATTACTTAATATTTTGGAAAAAAAAATTGTGTTATGATCTGGTACTAATTTGCGATTCCTTGTCTTTTTCGCTGATGTTCATACCTGTAGTCCTAGCTATACTGACGAGGAATAAAAGACAATAATCGATTCCGAAACAGTATGTCTTAGGCTGTTAATCAAAGGTTTGATTGCGCCTATAAGATTCTGTATATTGTCTATAGCTTATGATTAATTTTCTAGTACATCGTTTCTAATAAATCATCAAACTTAGTGTGCACAAACCTCTTGTCAGACATTTTGACTTTGCCAATTTGCTCCAATTAGTTCGACCGCTTGTCGAAACTTTGCACCAATAATTTCAAAAAGAGTGAAAACATGCAAACTGCCAATCGATCAATGAATCAATGATAAAATTCAAAGGCAGAAATGCAATAAAACAATATGTGGCAATAAAGCCAATGAAACAAGGCTACAATGTTTGGGTTCGTGCTGAACCTGTTAGTGGATAGATGTCCCAGTTTAAAGTATGCACTGGAAAACCATCACCAAAATGATGACTTTACTAGTGATACTCTGGGATCAAGAGTGGCAAAAACCTTTGCCAGGGCATTTAGCAATGAATAACTGCAATGAATATGATCTTCCCCTTCTTGTTGTTTTTGACAACTTTTTTACATCATTTGACCTCATGTTTTTTTGCGAGAAAAAAACCTTTGCTCTGTTGGGACAGTCCGAAATTTGCCCTAGGAAAAATTTGCCCTAGGAAAAAAATATGCCCTAGGAAATGAAAAAAAAAAGCTAAAAAGAATTGAGCACAAGGCTTTTAACAAGAATATCGTTGCGGAGATTATGTGGCAGGATAATAGACCTGCGGCATGGCTGAGCACACCTCACAATTCCAATGAAGTGGTAACAGTTTCCAGAAAAAAGAAGGATGGCAGTAGAACCAACTTTTCATGTCCAAAAGCGATCCAGTACTACGCAAACTACATGTTGATGGTATTGATCAAATAAAAGAGACCTACAGTGTATCAAGGCGCTCCCGCAAATACTGGTACAGACTTTTTTATTTTCTTTTGAATGCTGGATTGACCAATGCTTATGTTTTATTTTTTGTATCCAATGCCAGCCATACATGGTCCTGGTACGAAGCAAATAGATTTCAACAAGTATGTATCATTGTATTTGATTGGAAATTTTTCTTCAAGAAAGAAGAATACTTTTTCTTGTGTTTACTATCTGAACAAAAATTTTAAAGTTGATGGCAAAGCTCTTGGAGTTCTTCCTGAAGTGCGTTTAGCAATGTTGGCTGCCTTCTTCCAGCAGAGGTGGCTTTATACAAAAGATAAAAGCTGTGCTCTACCGCACATCATGACAAAAGAAGCTAGATTTTTTGCACTACTTGCAAGGTTCCACTTTGCATTACACCTTGCTTAGCCAAATTTCACACTAAATGACTTTGGTTTTTTGTATATTGTTTGCCAGTGAATAATTCTTATATTTGAATGTTTGTTTGCCACTAAACTAAATTTGCTTTTTTCTTGCATTGCATCGTTTTTTTACCAGCATTGTCTCATTTGCTGTGCTGGATTTTTTTCTTGGAATGAGTTGAATTTTTTGTGTACGTTGTGTTACTGAATTCAGCTAAGTGAAAACTCGTACTAGTCTGGTTGCTTGAAACCTAAGCTAGTTTTATATTGACATTAGTGTTAGCTGAGCTTTCAGTTTAGTTGTTGCGTCTTAAATTTTTGCAACTGCACATTGCACACATGAGTAGTTGTTTTTCCAACATTCATTAATTAGCTGCTGTTCATAATCTAAATCCAAGCCAAAACTGTGGTGGTTCAATGAGAGAAGCAACTTTCATTGGATATTTCAGCATTTTTCTTTTTGCGTCTATTGGCTTCATAAATGACTAATTGGTCAAATATAGACCTTCTATTTCAAAAAATGCCGAAAAAGTTCTGGTGAATTTTACATAAAGGCCACAAATCTTTATTTTTGCAAACAGCTTTGTCTTTGTCATCACAAATGAAAGAGTGTCTAGTATAATATCCACGCAAAGTCAGGTATATTATCAAACTAAAAATTGTTTTCTGGATTTTAATTATCCTCAGCTACAATCAAAAAAAGCCTTAACTATGTTGTCGCTGATATTTAAATGCAGCATTTTACGTTTTATTTTTTGAAAGAAACTTACTTTGCACCATAAACAAGGTAGAGGGAAAAACTTTTGGATTTACATGTGGGCTGTGGGAAGAATATTCGCGGACGGTTTTGACATGAATTAGGGTGAAATATGAAAACTGGAGGGGTGGCACTTTTTTTTAGTACATTCCTACCCATTTAAATGATAAAAACACTATCGCCCGTTAAAAGGTTAAAGACTTGTTATGAATTCAATTGCCCAGTTTTTTGTGTTTAATATTTTGAACAAAAATGGTTTAACAAACAGCTGATTTCACATTTTGGCATGCTGCAAATGAAATTCATATTATGCAGCCTATTGCACTCCAATCCAAAGCTTTACTATCTGAACTAAAATCCAGAACTAATTACCATTTGAACTAAAACTCTATCGGCAGCGTGGCCAAATGGGTAAAGGCGTCGTTTTTACGACGACCCTGATCAAATGGTCTGGGTTCAACCTGCATCCTGGTCATGCTGTTGCATCCTTGGATAAGACGCTCGACAATGATTATCTTTTCTAAGTGGCTTCGAATAAGCAGCAAATTCAGTAGACAAGAATTCGAAGAAATCCACAGGAACATTGGATCATCGGAAACTCCTAAGCAGGTGCGGATTCCTCCAATCACGAAGTAGTCGTTGTAGTAAAAAGTGTGCGAATCGTCCAATAAGTTAGCGTCTGACGTTGTCCGGTAGCAGGAGTAGAGATGTAAATACATTTTTTTGAATCTTTTTTTTATTGAAAAAAAAAACAAACAAACATATTTTTTGTTTTTCTAAACCAAAGGATGTAATAAAATTTTTAAAGAAACATGTTTTTTTCAAAACAAAAAAAACACGCCCCTCCAAAAAACATGTTTTTTCGCTAAATCAAGGTTCTGCTGCATGTGAGGTATAGCAACGCAGTTTTGCCACCGCACTAGGAGACAAAGGCCATAAGATGACCAAAGCGTTGTATTCTGCAATGCGTTATTATGCGCTCATAGCTATGATGTGCTCACTGCTCATAGCTATGATAAAGCTCATAGCTCAAGCTTCAAGATTATTAACTAAGTTATTAGTTCGGAGCATATAATGTTCTGAACATCGAAATATCTTTAATACCAAACACAAAGCCAAAATAACTGGAAACATATCTTGACGTTTCGTGAAACTACTTCTCACATTGTCAAAAGTTTGTGTTTTTCGCCATTCATTACTTTTGACAATGTTTGAAGTAGTTTCACAAAACGTCAAGATATGTTTCCAGTTATTTTGGCTTTGTGTTTTGTATTAAGTTATTAGTGTTCCATCGATTTTGTGGAAGGCACTCCACTGTTTTAATTGTAAGCTAACCAATCCTATACGCTAAGTATTAATTTTATTCCTCGTATTTTACCACACCAGTCATATTTCCTTCTCGTCAGAAGCTTTTCAAAGTCGTTCAGGCTTCCTCGTTAACGATCTTTTGTCTGATTTGAAATGCATTGAGCGCTGAGCAGTATCGTAATTTGTAACGGAAGAGTTCAGCCCAAATAAATTTTAACGAGAAAATATGAAGTTATCTTTACCAAAAATCAAAACTTCTGCACCACCTAAAACATGTTGAAACGCCAATCAAAGTTTTCTAAATTATTGCTTCTTGCTCAAGCTTTATGAAAGTGTGAAGTTCATCATGTTAGATTATTATGCATGCTACGTGAATCTTTCTTTCTATATTGTAGCAGCACGAGTAAAGTGTTTCACTTGAGAAACTCTAAAGCATTAATAGTTGTTCTGCTTTCGCTTGGTCGTGAAGCTTTACGCACCGTGATACCCTTAAACAACACATCTATTTAACGAATTTAATAGAGCAATTGAAAACAAAGCCTTTCTTGCCAGTGCAATAACAAAAACAGCTTGACATTTGCAAACATCGCAACGGTCAACATCAGTTAAGCCTACTGCAGCAACAGTTTTCAATGCTGAGTACAGTATTAGAAAGAGAATGCATAGCATAATAGTACAAAACTATGAACAGTGTACTATGCAAATAAAGGATAAATATTTCGTAGAATTGCAAACGTTGATATAATTGGAAAACCTTGAGATGTTCAAAAATGTTTAAAATTTAAAGCTTTTCTCCTACAAACTCAGTTTTTTTGAAACAAAACTTTATCTTTAACATGCATATTTTGTATTGTTTAGATTAGAATATTTCTGGTCCATGCCTAACATTATCTTTTTGTCTCTGATATTTACTAAGCTATTGCCAGTCAGACTAGTTTTTACTAATAGAAATGTCCCCCAAGTTACATTGGTGCAGCTAAGCATTGGTGGAAACTGAAAAGCAATCCTAAGTCTGAGTCATTCAGTTACATTGGTGCAGCTAAGCGTTGGTGGAAAGCAAGCGTAAGTAAAAGCAATGCAGTAACGTCTGCATCTTAACGTTTTTTGCAATTATTTCACAATTGTTGTGATATTTTTGGTATTTCGAGCTGCACATAAAACGTGCTTCAACAAGCCACTAAATAAAAACCGAGCTTTCTTTAGAAAGTTGGTGAATTAAAAGTTCAAATAGCTTTACAGCAAATGTTTTTTAGAAATTTTGAAAAACATACACCTGAAAGTTTTACCATACGCTTGAGATTTAACTTTCACTATCGATACTGTCCGAACAGTTTAAATTAATGAGTTCATTGGACTTCAAAACAGCGACTGCAGACTATTCATCACTGCTGCTTTCTATCTCGATTGCATCTTCAGCAATTGGAACATGAACACTTTTTTCCGAGTCGCTGGTCATCGATGTCTGGGCGGCTTGACTTTAATGTTTAGATTGCTGACCAGTAGTGCGCTGTGTGTTTTGAGAAACAAATACAAGTTTTGATGCTCTGTCATTGGTCAGTCGGTTGCGTTTGGCTGTGTGAATGTTTCTTAAAATTACAAATTACAAATACGATTGACTACAGCTGATTGGCTGGCTACTACTGTAAAAACAAATTTTCAACTACGATTAGCTGCTTATTAGTATCATATTAGCCCAAAAACACATTCTTTGATTTGCTTTCTGCATGAAATCGAACGCTTAAACTTTTGCAAAATAAATTTTCTTCTTACCAACCTTACTAAATGGAAAGTTTTCACCACAAAAGTAAACCTTATCAATAAATCAACTTTACGTTTATTTAGGTGGATGGCACGGACAATGTTTTTTCAAAATTTTTATATGCTTTTGAAGAAACTGGAAAATAATTTTCCTCATCCTTATAAAGGGACACCACTTACATAATGCTCTATTGCCATACATATATACACGCTTTTATTTGTTATGTTGCTCTTATTTCTTTGTTTTATTAAAGTATTTTACTGTTGAAATAGCTTGTGGAGGCAATCTAACAGCTCAAGTCACCCCTCAAAACTTTTCATCGCCTTTTTATCCTCCTTCGTATACTGGAAATGTATTTTGTGAGTGGAATATTGCAACAACGTTACACAATCAATTAGTAGTGTTGTCTTTTCTCGACTTCCAACCAGAGAGATTTGGTGATCAAATTCAGGTTATTATTCTCGAAAATGTTTTGGTTATTTTTTTTCATTTATGTTGCAAGTTTTTGCCTGCAAAACGTTTTAAAACTTCTATAACGTAATTTCAGAAATATTGTATATGTTGGGAAATGAAATTGCTTTCAGTAATTTACAAATAAGGCCCATTGACATTAAGTACCGGTATATCAGTGCAAGATTTAAATCATTTTACGTTTTAAAAATTTATTCTGAATTGTTAAACACAAGAATTCGTGAATTTGATTTTTTAAATCTTTAATTAAGTTTTAAACTAAATTTTGATTACTTACTTCTGTCATTAAGACCTTAACCTTGCCAATTGATAAGGAATAAATTTTAGGCCTATCAAGTTAGTCTAGCTAATCAAAGGCGATTTTCCTCAAAAACAGCAACTTTTCATGGTTTGACTACTCTTTTTGTGGTCATAGGTTATCAGAACGAATAAGTGAAGTAAGTTACTCATGAAGTAGCTCATTTATTTCTTTGATTTGTTTATTACAAAATACTAGCCAAGTTGTTTCAGCTAGAAGAGAGTGAAGCGTTGTACTGATTGTAAAGCAGGAAATCTGCAAATATTGATTTTAACTAAAGTCGTTTGCCCAATTCGTCACCGTATCAACAACTGAAAATATTGCGCAGTAAATTCGGGATTTTTTTTGCCATCAGAGCTCTCCGTAAGTCCCGATCTACAGCACAATGTGCTTAAAATTGCGAGCGTAAAGGAATGCATTTTGGTTAATTTCAAACAAAAATTCGCTGCTTGTGATACACCGCCTTCCCAGGGTACAAGCTGACAGTTGGCTATATTAAGCTTAGAACACGCTCATACGCTCACGATGCTTTGCCTAGCAGTGTAGACCGGCCTAGGGTGTTGGTAAACTCTGTCCGTTACGAACCAACATTACTTTTGCTGCTTAAACTTTGGTCCTTGTATGCCAAACTCAAGAACGTCACAATTAGTCAATTAAATTAAGGATTTCCAGTACTTTCAGAAGTTACATAGCAGATTTTTAACATAAACTCTCCATAACTGTGAAGTAGCATTTCATAACATATCTGCTTTCCCCATAGGTTGGCACAAATTTGTTAATCCGTTTACTAACGAAGTTAATTTTTTGGTTAACTAGTTAATTCGTGAAAAAGTTTTTTTTATCTTAACGAACTAAATTAATCTCCGTTAAAATGCCTGTTAACTTAACGACAATGGTTGATTAACTTACGTTAAGTTGCGTTAACATAAGGTTTTCATCACTAATTTCTTGCACCATTGTGCACTATCTTGCAGCATTCGTTTATTGTACCAGAACAAACCAGTTTGCACTGGTAACACTTGTTGCGTATTAGGCTATTAGCACGAGTTTCATAGAAGAAAAAGCAAAAAGAGGAGCTGCAGGATAAAAAGAGCAAACGCTGGATCTAATCAGCAGGCGCGATAAGAAATGTTGCAAATACAATTTTTATCATGCAAGTATAAAGTGGGTTTGATTTTAAATGAGCTGAACTGCGATACTGCGGCAAATAATAAGCTGCAGCCTCATTGATATATAAATTATCGCTGTTCGCAACTTCTAAAGATTTTCTGATCGCAGCTTTGTTAGTGCATGATTAAGAGTCTATTTTTATCTTGAAATTATATTTTACTGTAAAATGTAACTTTCAAAGCACTAACAAAGGACCACCATAGCAATAAATTTTTCTTTAGTCAGCTCATCAGTGTCATTACGTGTTCCAAAAGTGAGTGAATAAAAAGAAATGTAAATTACGCACAAAATTTAACGAAATTAACGGACTTCAATAACTTCCGTAAATCAAAGCTGAAAATAACGAATGAGCTTTAACGGAGGTCTAAAGTTTGTAAACGTAGTAGTGGTTAACGAAGCTAACGTTTTGCATTAACGTGCCCACATATGGCTTTCCCATTAGGGTAGTGTTTCATCAGCATCCAAATTCACACACAGGGCCTGCGAGAGGGGGACTCAGGAGGTAGATCGTACCCGGGCCCGGGTCTAGGGGCCCGGAAGAGTTCGGGTTTCCGCGTTAAGTTTTGGTATTGCACCATAACACCGTAATCAAACTTGCCTACAGCAAAAATATCAGTCAGCCTATTCCGTACCAGTAATTGTTCGCTATTTTTGCTACACAGCTTTTAGGGCATCCAATAGTGGCCGATTTGATTAAAAAAAGAGGAAAATGTGTCAAAAGCCATACACTTGCACCAAAATTAACGTTTTGTTACATTTCTCTGACTTGAGAGCCCTCATTCTACATTATAACAATGTACAAATGGCCCACATTTCCAGAGATACAAAAGCATTTCAACCTCAGAGAGCGGATTCAAAGTTGACATACTATGCTACTATTATTAAGTAACTCCCTCTACCTGTATAAGTTTAATGGGTATTTGAGTTTGTGAAGTCTATGATTGCAGATGACTTCTTAAAACTTTTATCAGTAAAATATTTGGATTTGCAGTATTAAAGTCATTTATATTGTATAACATTGCGTCAATGTCATCATCCCCCACTTCACATACTTTCTTTCATGTATATCACGTTTTCTGCTTGTCAACTTGAACAAGTTTGGTGCTATGGGATGTTGATCAAATGCTGTATTTTACCCTCGAGAAACATAAAAAGTGGTAAAGCTTCCGGGGCTCGGCCCCGGACCCTGCTAGGGGAGCTCACAGCGCTCCCCCAAACCCCCTAGCTGGATTTGAACCAATTTTATGTCTACTTGTGTTTTTTATAGGCCCTAACTGTATGCGAATATCGTTTTTCCCTCACTTTTGAATGAATATCTACACCCATCCGACAAAAAATGATATAACGGCATGGGCCCCGATAAAACTTGGCTGGTCCAATAAGATTTGGGGGCCGGTATCAACCTTCGTACCCCTTGGAAAATTTTCTCTCTAAGGCCTTGTTCACACATAGCCTATTCTGGCATCCCACCCAAACCTTTACGCCACACACGCACTTGTTATTGTATCCTCTTCTAGATTACTCTGATCAAAGTCTGACAATAAGTCAACCAGATAGAGGATTCTCGACCCGTAACACAATGGCACTGCACTTAGTTCAACCGCGTTGCGCTAGCCTAGGGAAAGCAGATATGTAAGTGAAGTGCTACCTCACAGTTGTAAAAATTTTTAATACTTTCATTGGTAAACTCCATCACGTGACTGCTCAGTCATGCATGAGCATTATTGTTCACACAAAAATTTGCAGTACTTTTAAATGTAATAAAAAAATAAAAAAAGGAAGAATCATTCAACTCTTTACAAAGAAAACTCTGCTGTCACTGAATTGCTGTGCATGTCTAAACGGACATCTTTCAAAGAGAGCATAAAGCGTAATTAAATCTAATTCTTTGTACAGGTATTTGAAAACGGGATTCAAATGGATTTATTGTCTAGATATCTTCGTCCTGGTTTCATCCATTCACGATCTCGCCAGATTCGAGTTACTTTTCGATCTGATGAGTTTAGAAGCGGAGGAGGCTTTTTGGCTTCCTTCCAAGCAGGTGTGTGTTCTTCACCTTGTTTTTGCGTTTTTTTTTGTTTGAAAATTCTTTTTATGCGACTGATTATTGATGCATTTTGATTTTCTTGCCACGAAAAATCCTCGGTCGTGCTTTCCTTTCAGAAAAGTTCGTACCAATCGCTCTTGCTTCAGGTTTTTTGTTAATTTTTTGAAAGGAGCATTATTGTTGCGTTGACGGATCAAATTGATTCTGGATTGAAATTTAATTTGCTGTTATTTCAAAAGCACCTAGCAGAAGGGATTGCTGTAAAAGCGCCTTACCCAAAAACGCCACAATGTAATCAGTGCATGAGTTAAACCATATCTTAAAATCAGGGTTGCAATGAAAACAACGTTTTAGGTTGCTCGGTCTCACTACCAATAAGCTAGTTCTGAAACCATCTCACCTAACTGTTTGAGTAGCCCATTGTAGTAAATACTGGAATTAAAAACATGCTCCGCTAAAGTAGGAGACTTCAACAAACTATTGATTGAACTTGACGCTATTTTACATGGGGAGAAAGGGCTTTTTTGCCTCCTTCTTGATTTTTTGTGATAAAATTCTTAAGAAATTGCTTTATTTATTTCGAATCAACTTGACTTTGAGTCAAACAATTTAAAATAAATTTACTCACAAATAACTCTAAAAAATTTCAAGTTGCAAAAGTATCGGAAATTTTTCTGTTTGAGGTTTCTCGAAGTCACTTTCCAAAATCTACCGTAAATACCCGCGTATAGGACGATACCATGTATAGGACGCAGTGGATATTTGACCGTAAAACGATGGAAAAACTGTGTATATTTTTTATAAAAAAAGTATCCATGGATAAGACGCACCTTGATTTTTAGGTCAACTTCTTAAAAAAAATGCGTCCTATACGCGGGTATTTACGGTAAGCAATTTTGGCCAATATTTAACTTAAATAACGTCAAAAGACGTTTTTGGGACGTGAACAACTTGACTTTGACATTTTACGATTCAGTATCAAAAAACAAAACTATGTGCAAAATTTGATCCGTTTGTGACGTCAACACAAAAATAACGTTTTTTCTAAAATATAGCTGTGACGTCACAACAGTGACATAATCAACTCAAAATTTATTTTTCTAAAAAAGATTTGGTGAACACAAACCAGCATGCCAAAATTAATGTTCTTTTGATATTTGGTTTAGGAGTTAGATAAGGGGCATTTTTGCCCCCCTCTCCCGGTGTAAAATGCGTCGGTTGAATACCTCGTGTGAAATCGGGTTAACTGCTAAGGGTGCAAAGTAAAAAAAAAGTAAAGTGCTACCTATATGTCACATGTTGTAGTTTGTACGCAACTGCGATAGTTTAGCAGTTGGTAAGAGAATCGGGTTAAGGATCGAAAGATTGCTACCCCGCGGTTTGATTCCCGTATTGCCAATCATATGTCTTTATTATAATTTTAGTAATCTACCCGCCATGGTAGCCCAGCCTAACGAAAGACCAGCAAGCAGAACCTAAATGAGGGTGGTTCGTGTTACGGTGGTTAGACGTACGCGGAGCACCTGGTTCATATTTTTGTTCCTGAATGAATTAAATTTTGTTGTTGTGGAATACAATACTTTACGAATACTTCCTAAACAATTGCTGCTTCTATTCGTTCACTTTACCATAAACGCTATAAAAATGGTCGGCAAGCAATACTAGACTCTAATGCCAATTTATAACAGAGGTGCTGGTATTAAGTTATTAACCTTTTTACATTCCCACTTTTTAGACCCTGGCTTTGGTCTCAGTGCCTACTTCTACACGTTGCTGCTTCATGCCAAAAAAAGTGCCAACTTACGAAAAAACGTGCAAATCAAGAAGACATAGGTCAACATAAAACATCGTTATTCAGAAACTCATAAACTTAATGATTTTCACTTATCTTACGCAATATGCAAGGCTACAAAACTATGCAAGCCTAAAGAAATGAACACGCTATGTAGTACTTACTCGTATGAAGACTTTACCGGCTGTTTATAATACTAAATTTTAAGATACATGTGGAGGCAATCTTACTGCTGACGTCATTTCTCAAAACTTTTCGTCTCCGACTTTTCTTCTTCCTTTTCCAAATGAGTTGGATTGTGAATGGTATATTGAAACATCATTAAGGGGTAAAAGCATTCTCGTGGTGTTTTACGAAATCTACGCAATCTATACAATCGAAAGACTTGAGGTAAAATGAAGACAATAATTTAGGCAATATGTTTGTGACGTCTACGTACCAGAGTGTTTACTTTAACCCGACCTCTGCTCCGGTCTTACCAAATTAAACAATATATAAAAAAATAACTAACATATTCCTACTCTACTAATAAAAAACGAGTTTTCAGTTTTACTTACTTTTGAAGAAAAGCGCAAAAATTATTTGCTTAATCACTAAACTATTATTTTTTAGAAAAAACTACACCCATTTCAAAACTAGAAGTTTATTTTTCGAAGAAAATTGTATGGGATTTTCGCCCGTTTCTTTTCACCCGCATTCTCCCAATCAAAGTTTGAAGTTTGCTGAAATTTTTTTGAAAATTGGTGGTCTTGAGAATATTTTTAGCGCATTAAGCTAATTCTAGATTAACGATGATAGCCCTCCCTACGTTTCGACTTAAGTTGGCAAAAGCAGGCGCTTAGCCAGAAATTTGCAATGGGGGGCTTATTCGGAGGTTGAAAGCAAAATGAAACTATCTTGACCCAGAATTATTGGAACTGTTTCTGTGCGCGAATTCACTTGAGGACCAAAAAAGGTCTTCTATCAAAGTAGCTCTGTTTTCTTCCCAAAATTAGGTGAAGACCAAAAACAAAAAAGGTCTTCATCCAGGTTAAGAAACGGTTTTTGTGGGGTCAAATTTGATCATTTCTTATCATCAATGTCAATGGGAGAGCGGGGGCTATTTTCGTTTTTACTGCAAAAATTGGCCTCAAAAGTGCTAAAAACGTCATACTCTGTAGGCCAATTGGGTGGCTATAGTCCCCCCTGCCCCTGCCCTGGCTACGCTACTGGGTAAAAGTATTAATTACTGATAATACGTAGTGTTCACTCAGTATTGCACTTCAAAAAGCTAATGTCATCACCTGGAATAAAACCTGGAACTCTGTGATTACAAGCTGTGCCAGAATTAAATAAATCAAAAATAAAAAAATCTGGTTTATATAAAATGGTTACACGCTGGGAATTGAGCCCAAGTTGTTGTATGTTACGTAAAGTCACGTTTCTAACCCCTAAGCCAACCTCTCGCTAAATCGTCTACAGCAATATTTAAGTTTAACTATTAAATTTATGTACACACCGATGTTAAAATCACGTATCTCTTGCCTAAAAAACTAAAGCTAACGTTATCAAAGAATGAAATCCGGAACTCTTTGAGCACAAGTTGTGCCAGGAATAAGTAAAACTAAGTTTAAAAAATTTGAATAAAAAACCTTACTGAAATCGACGTCTTCCTGAATATCGTACCCACCTTATAGTTTCTGCAGAGTCAAGTGCCATAACCTTTCTGCCAATTCTTCATTCAACCACCAAGTCCAATCTTTACCTATTTAAATTTCATTTGGAAAGAACGAAATGCTTTTTCGACCACATTTGGAGCTTTTAATGAAGTAGCTCCATAAAATTTTGCAAACTAGTAGCTGTTGTTATTTCTAATGTGTTTACCTCGATTCATCCCCAATAGTCGACCAACTTTGAAGTTACGATAACCTCAAAATTTACAAGTTTAGCAGCCCGATTCCCCAAATGAAGTAATGGTCTACCACCACCAAAATTCAAAAGAAACAATCTCTAAAGAAAATCTCTAAAAGAAACTAAAGGCCTTATGCCATCTTAATTTTCAAGTTTCTATCTTCAATGGTGTGGGACAGATTGCACAAATAAGCCATCTTGTAATTGTAAGAAAAAAAAAGAAAGGAAAGGAAAAAAAAGAGAAAAAATGACGGAATTCAAAAGTTTTGAACGTGAAAAGTGAAACTACGTTTACAGACGTCTCAAAATTCAAAATTATTTTCTCGTCATGTAGTTTGCTTTGGAGCAACAGTTCAGCTGTTTAAACCTCAGATCGGTTTTTTCGTTTTTTCGCTTGGAATCCCGTAACTCGTGATCGATTACCCCAAAATTTGCCAAAAAATTTTTCAAAGCGTTCTACATCAAAATTTGAATTTCAAGTTTGTATGCCTTTAACCGTTTGAAAGCTATAGCAATTTGACCCTGTGGTAGCAGAAAAACACCTCATTTTGTCCACCAAAAAAACAACAGAAAACAAAAATCCTTCCTACGTGAACATCGCGGAAGTCTCAAAAATGAGTTTGAATGTAAATATGTGTGGCTTAGAGATGGGATTAACAGCAATAAATTTAAAAACTAATTTTTTTTATTTTTAGAGTTACTTTATAGTTGGTTATATTCAGTCTTGCGCATGCAATTTAGGTTTATGATATCGACGTTGGGAAAGTTAACAGGTCATTGATAGGATACCACCCATATGGCGAGGTTGTTCTTTCAAATTCCAGTCAAATTCGAATTATATTCAAGTCCAATCAATTTAAAAATGAAAGAGGATTTCGTGCTTCTTTTCAAGCTAGTATGTTTATTATACTTATAATATTGCGCTAAGCAATTTAATTGATATTCGATGCAAAATACAGCAACCGCAAAAATGTGTCAAAAAAACTTGTATGCTTCAATTATGCTTTCAATTTCATTTATGGCGTAAAGGTTTTCAATTTATTGCTAGGTTTGTGGTAGTTTATGTCGCAAAACCATCATTTTGCAATATATTGCTGTAAATTGGCACAAAATATTCTTTGACCTACACTGTGGTTCATGCATAAGCAATTTTCCGGCAGTCTCATTTTAATAGAATCGTTTTACTATTGTTTTTGCTTAATTACAGTCACCTAAAAGTTATGCATGTAAATCTAAAATGTCTGGTAAGTTTTGGTTACTTGAAAACACTACTGCAAGTGCCAAAGTCTTTGACTGAAATTTAAAAAAGCATAAACATCTTTGACAAAGGTATGTCTATAACCATTGCAAAATTTTATTGTTATTTGAAAAAATATTTTTTGTTAACGATGGACAATTCTTATTGCAAAACTTCAATAAAACTAACTTTTATCAGTACAGTGGTTCGAGAAAAGGGTTCTCGAACTGGTTGATGATTTCAAAAGGCGCCAACTACTGTTGAAGAGTTAAGAATCACCCATTTAGAATGTAATTTATAAAAATATTTTTAGTCGATTTTTCTGAGGGATCCAAATTAGCTGACAATCGTTTCAAGCAATTTCCTACTATAGTTGGCCATCAGAGGATAAGTAAGCAGTGTTCTTGCTCTTAAAACCTTTATTTTTGTTCGCGGTATCTTTCTTCCTAATCAAACATATGAAACTTGGTTTGATTCAATTTCCCATTTCTAAACATTCCCATTTCTGAACAAAATTTTGAAAACTAGAAAATTTTTTAAATAGCATTTTCGCTTGATTTAGTCAAAGAAAAAGCGTCAAAAACCGTGCTTAGCAAATCAGCAAGTTAGCTTGTTCATGCATATGAACCAGGTACTCTGCTCCTGTCTAGCCATACTAACGCAGAGTAACTGCTGTTGGGTTCTGTTTGCAAGTCTTTCGTCATGTTGAGACACCATAGGAGTAGATTGCTTGGCCCCAACTGGAAATAAGCAATGAATGCTTTTACCAAGGACACAACAACGTATTGTCAGTCTGGGAACCTGAACGGGAAGCCAGAAATATTCCTATCATTAACCAAACGCTCTAAGGTAGCTTTAAGTCAAAGCGTCGTTTAGCAATGAAAGAGTTTTAGGCTTTGGTTTGATTTCTAAACTGACTTCTGCGCCAGTTTTGTGCTTAGGGAAAAACAAACTCAATCTTCAAAAAAAATTTAAAAAAATAAGGGCATTTCTCTCTCAACGCATTTGGCCTGATTTTACATGATTGCTAACATTACCGCTTATCGTTATTTCGCTTGATCACATCCATCCTCTTTTACCAGTCCATTTTTCTTCATTTCATTCCCCCATCAACGGAATTAGATTGATTTCGTATGATCAATGACTTCACCACTGTTCGTCATTTCGCTCGATTACCTTCTTAGACTTTCACCAATCTATTTTTATTCATTTCATTTTCTACGTTCCTTTCAGTATTTCCCTTCTCTGCAGTCCTGAATTTTAAATTTTAAAGTCCTTATGTTTTTATTTTTTCTCCTCAAAACATGGTCTTACCACCGCAAACTGCTTGCTTTAGCCATTCTATGCCAAGACTCCTCTTCATCCAACATGTCTATCAACTCGTCAGTGTTTCTTCAATTCATAAACCTCCCACCACACATCGCTCCTCTCGTTCTTCTCGAAATTTCCACTTTTTCTTTTTTCAAAACACTACGTATAACTTTACTACAACACGCCGCAAAAATCGATCTAATGTTTTTTCATCCATACGACGCACTCACGATCAGCTTTGTTTTCCAAGATTGATTCTTATTTCTTTGCTTTTAAACTCTCCTCTCCTTTCATCAAACATCTCTCTCAACTTCTCTGTTCCTTTACTCATTGGTACCAGATCTTCCGCGTAAACAATTTGTTTCGAGCAGCATTTTCTTGCATTTTTTGTATATACATTTACCACCATTGTAAAGAACAAAAGCAATAGCATAGATCTTTGGTGATCATGAACTTTCACAGAAATTTTTCCGCACAGTTAGTCTACCGATTAATGTTACTTTTTCTGTCGACAAAAGGATTGCTACTGAAAAAAATATACTCGTGTTTGGTTTCCAGTAGGGCCAAACATGGCTCTGCAAAAATATAAGAATTCACAGCTTTCCTGCTTGACGTTCGGCTTTAAAGGAACATTGCGCTGTAAAGCCTTCACAGCATGTGACAGTCAGTAGGGTGGATGGAAGATTTACCCAAATAAACCCTTTTGCAAAGAAAAGTGTTACAAAAAAATGAAATTTAATTTTACTTTGGGTTATAGATGATTGTCATTTCCTTACATGTCGGTTTGGCTTTAGTTGTGGATGCAGAAATCATCCGTATTTTTTGCATCAAATTAATGGAAGTTGCATTGAAGACGCATGGGTATGCGACGGATATCCTGATTGTGCAGACGGTTCTGACGAAATTGATTGCTTATGTGCTGAGGATGAATTTCAATGCAGTGATTGCGATCGTGGTGTGGATTGCTTTCATAATCCATCATTCTTTTGCATTCCAAATTCAAAAGTTAATGATTCAACACCTGACTGTGTTTGGCAAAATGATGAAGAAATCGGAGAGTAAGTGAGCAATTATTTTCGTCCCTTTGCTGTCCTCTGGCCAAGGCGACTTGGTTACAAAATTGCGATTGTAATTACATTTTATTCATCAAGTTACCTTGGCCAGGAAGCGGCGAAGGGATTTTTCGGTTTTAGAGTCAAGATGCCACCTGCCCACCTGTCTACCACACACTGTGGAGGCTTCTCACTCTCCCTTTTAGTTGCTGAACGTCAAGAAGGGAAGCTGTGAATATCAACTTTTATGGTCTTCGGTTTGACCCAACCGGAAATCGAACCGAAAATTGAACCCAAGTCTACCGTTTTAGTAACAGACGCTCTATCCACCGGACCACTGTTCGGTTGTCTAAATAGAATTGCTTATTTGTTGACTCGAATCGAACTTGAATTTGTTTGAATATTTGAGGAAAAAGTGAATTAATGAGTGTAACTTGCGATTAAACAATTCAGTTGATCAATAAAGCATAAGGTCGTTCACATTTTAAACGAGGACTAAAGGCAAAATCAATGGGGATATCTAAAATTAGGCCATTTGCATAAGGCTAGATTGACTTCGACTCTATCCTTCTTGACCCAGCATTTTCAGAGGTTTTTTACTTCAAACACGACGTAGGGCCTCTAATGTTAAAAAATATCAAAAAAAAATTTTGGCAACCCTGACGTTGATAGCCTTAAGCCGGGTTCACACCAGGGACGTAGCCAAGGGGGAGCAGGGGAAAGTGCCCCCCCAAAAAATATTACTTTGCACCCCAAATAATTTTAGTTAAACGTCATTTTTAACAAAATTTCTTGGATTTCGTGCCTAATTACGATAGTTTGCCCCGCCCCCTAACATTTTCTCTGCCCCACAAATGATTTGAAACAAAATATCGTAACTCAGCCAATGCTAAATAAAACCATGTTTTTGCTCAACTACGCGAAGTCCTTTTTTTATGTTGGTCTTTAGTGAAATTTGGGGGTAAAGGCAGCTCAACATTCCGTGAAGACGTTGTTTTTTTTTTGAGATCATTTCAAAGCCATTGCCTCCATAAATTTTTGATTGTCCTCTCACAAAAATTCCGTTTTGGCTGCATGCCTGATTCACACAGAAGCCTTCAACGTTCAGCGTTCTACAGTTATTTCGCGGTGACAGTAACCTGTTACGTAAGAGAATCACACCGATCCGTCACCGTTACGTATAACATGTTATTGGTCGTAATGCTTGTACAGCAGTTTTATTAATTGACCAATAAGTCTGTCAAGTTTGGGCTTCGTAGTCACCATACCATCAAACCATGTTCAAATTGAGAGTTTCTGATAAATTTACAGGCGACTTAAAGCATTTTAACCGGTTTTGTTATCTTGCTAGTTTTGAAGTTCTTGCCAAGGTCACTACCGTTATCAAATATCAGTGATTGTTGTGGAAATAAGCGATGTCTAGGTGTAGTTTCACTACTTTGCACCGAAGGGTTGTTGAAACAAAACTTTTTTTCAAATTTAACCCACCACCCCCGAAAATTGTTTGGTTGGTGATAGAAACCTTGCATACCAAATTTCAGCTCATTCGGTTCACAAAGAAAGGAGGGCATGCAATTTCACATTTTGATTTTTCGTCGAAAAATATGGATTTTTTGACCACTTTAGCATTAATTTTTTCAGTCAAAATACATGGTATCTAAGTTGTTCTTTTTATTTAATATTGCTCAGATTACATATTAGACCTAGTCTCAACCAGTTTGTAGTGTTTGTTTTTTTAAATTTATTACCAAAAAAATTTCCTGTGTTTCTGTTTTTTGACTAAAATATGTTAAGATGTTTATGCCATCTCGACTGCTTTCTAAGATCAATACTGCCCTACAAACCACTGCTTAGAATGAGAAAAAGACCGATTTCTACCTTGAAAACCATCTAACATTCCTCTTTTAAGTCAAGGCGATGACATAAACCAAGTTATTAAAACTATGTTGGGAAAGATCAACCCGTAGGCAATACTTCAATATTACAAACAAAATTGCTGTAATGTGAGTCAACAACCAGGAGTTGACGAAGTTTCGCGCAATATTTCCTCGCGGCTCAGCATTTCTGTGTTAGTAGTTCTAATTCTTAGCAAGAACAACTTCATGATCGTTCCATTTTTTGATTCTTTGGTTTTCAAGGTAGTGATAAGTTGAGAGTTGGAATAATTTATCACGAAATGTTACAAAGTTTCGTACTTAAGCTGATCGTTTTTCAGTTAATACTGCCCAAATTCCAACCTGGGTTGCTCCTGCCAATAAAACTAGCGGTCAAGGAGCAAAACCACATCCACTGAACAATTTGTGTGTTGGAAATCGCCGCTAAGAATCCTAAATAATAAACTATTGGACCGCAAAAAAACGCTGCATGAAGAATTATTAAGAAATCAAGAGTAAATTTAAATATACCTATCATTGCTCGAATGCCTGGAATGCTTAATAAATTTTTTACACGACGTCATTAAGAAGCGAAACTTTGCAAAAAATTTGGGGATTTTTAGAAAAACTTAGTGGTTCATTATTTTTCTGTTTCTAGATTTTACATTTGAAGCAGAGCCCGGGGTAATTATCTTCAATGCCTTCCTCCTTAGTACCACTTTGTTGCGATCTTCATTTTTTTTTTTGGAAATAAATACCTTATGTTAAATCTAATAAAGTGCCTTTTGGCGGCTGGAACGTTGGCGATCATTCATTGATAGGCATTAAAATGAAGAGAAAAAATGGCTTAGATTTAGAGTTGGAAAGTTGTGGGAAAACAAAACTTTTTCTAACTTGGCGTTTACAGTGTTTTCTTTTCAAATTGCTTTGAAAATCTAAATGTGTAATCTTCTTTAAAGTCACATTAATTATTTTTTTCCAAAAAATATCACTAAAATCATTTGACTATATGGGGACTTTGCCCTCGCCTAATAACCCGTATTTTTTCAATGCTAAAAACTTGAGTTTACAAATACACTCGGTACGACACCTTATCTCGTAATTCATTTTAAACATAAATTAACAGTATTTTGCAATATTTTTAGACAAAAATTTATAAAAATGTAAAAAGAAATGGTTTGTGCGAACAATATGGTTTGCGTTTAGGGAACTATTAAAAAAAGGGATCCATAATTAGTCGCAGTAGCGTAGCTAAAGGAAGGGGTTGGGGGAATATAGCCCCCCCCCCATTGGCTTGTCGACCAAAATAAGAAAAATACCACGTTTTTAGCACTTCTGAGACTGTATTTTGCTCTAGAATACACTAAAAAATAACTTAAAACATTTTTGAAACGGTTACTTAGGTGGGGGGGGGGGGGGGTGCTAATTTGTCAAAAATCAAACTCATAAATTAGAAAAAAAACTTTGAATAATGGACAAAAATTGGTATTCAAATTTGATCGCTTATTGAAAATGCTCAACATAGATTTTATCAAAAAATATATAAGCTCAAGAATAGGGGGGGGGCTATTCAGTTTTAAATAATTACCAATTATTTCTCTCAAACTTCTTCCATTAGTCCCCCTAATTATGACTTTCTCTACAAAATTTAGACGAAATAGATTAGTCCTTGAATGCTTTATTGAACGACCTGTATAGGATTTTATAATTTAACAGCTTGTAAATAAGAGAACTGAAATTCTAGCAATAACTACCAACCCTATAACCCATTCATGCAACTTGTATAATCATGTTTTTGCAGTGTTAATTTCTATGCCACGTTTTAATAGCATTAATTTTTATCAAATTAGGCCTAAAATTAAGTTAGTTTTGCCAAAAAATACAAAATTTTCTAGCCCTGGGTGCTGCGCTTCCAGACCCCCAAACAGCCCCCACATTGCACATTTCTGGCTAAGCGCCTAATCAGTGGATGTTTGCATCGGTGCCCTAACTGATAAAATTGACCATTTTTACATTTATAATTTAATTATGTTGCCATTCATGAGTTGGGGCCTTGTTTCATTATCACGATACAGCTGCGGTACGTAATCAACATCAGCTGCCAACGTGTAAAACTTCAAAATAGTATTCAATATTATTTTAATACACAACTATTTTCAAATTACTGCATATCTATCAAAAACTTAACAAACTGCAATATCTTAAGCACTTTCGCGTTTAAAAATTATGGAAAATATGCTGACCATAATTTAGAAAAATTGTTTTCTCCGTTATTGGCTTTGGCCTCGGTCATTCCTGTCCTTGGCCTCGAGAGAGTCTATTTTTAAAAAGTTGGTTGTTGGCCTTGGATTTTTTTTTTTGAGTCCTTGGTCTTGGCCTCGAAAGTTGGGTCCTCGACTCCACCTCAGCTACAAGAACTATGAGGGTTGCTACTAAAACTTACAGGCTCACAAGGTTCACATGTACCGCAACACAAAAACCCAAACAAAGTTTTCAACTAATGGTGTTATTATCTGGTATGAGTTTGTACCTTGTATCCTAGTAATAAAGTCCTTATTGCCAATCTAGGCTATGATTTCGACTAAAATGTATCTCACAGCTTGATTTTTACTGAGATCGCTAGGCTTCCAAACAGTTTACTCTTTTTACCAGCTCGGATTTGTGGGCCTGGCTAGATCAAACTAATTAGTGCACAGCAAAACGACTCAATAAAGTAACCTAATAGCGGCGATGCTTTTGGTTAGAACTGAACATGCGTCGCTAACGGTGCTGAGACGATCAACATCAGGGTTGCCAATAAAAATAATTAACAATTATAACATTAGATGGCCCCACGTTGTGTTTAAAGCAGAATGTCTCGGGAACGGCTGAGTAAAAAAGGATGGAGTCAACGCCAATCTAGCCTAGTACGATTTGCCGAATGTTAGATACCCCCATTGATTTTGCCTTTAGTGTTCGTTTAAGTGAAACACATACAAGCTTTTCAATCCATTTTAGTGTTCACGAGTGCAATATATTTTGACCAACTTTAAATATGTTTTGGCAGAGAACGTTCTTGCAATGAAAGTGTGCGTTGTGATGGAAAATTAGACTGTTATTGGTTGAAACCGGACGACGAAGAAAATTGTACAGTTTGTCCACTGAATATGCCTTTAAGATGTGACTGCAACAAGGAAGGAAACTACAGCTGCGAATGGAATGGAGAAGATCGGTTGTCTTCATGTTTCCGTTCCTTCGGTAGGAAATAGAATTTCGGTAAAGAGGTGATATTGATTTTGCTTCTAAAAATTAATGAGGGCGCAAAGAGAGACGCTGAAAACAATTCAATGCTTAATACATTGGTGCTGCTATCGCTAGATTTGCTTAGGTAGAACAATTTGATATTAATTCCTTAATTCATGTTGGTTTAACCGGGGATTTAACAAGGTTACCCCTATCTAACACCTTTGCAATAGTACGAAATACAATTATCCTAATCACAAATTCGTCTATGCTATAACTAACAAAACCTATTTTTACAAAAAAAAAGTGCTGCAATTAAAACTGTTTTTTGCTCTCAGCGTTCTCGAAAAGTTCTTATTACCAGTTTTTGTCAAAGCAGGATCATATATTTAGCACACCACAGTTAAAAACAATACAAGTTTCTTGTCCATGTGGAGATAATGATTTTACTCAATATTGCATCACAAAAGGAACATGTGCTACACTCTAAAAGTCCAAAACTAAAGGCAACTTTACTTGCTTGAACAAACAGTTCGTTAAAGTTCACGATAAATTTGCAGATAGATGCGACAGAAAAGCAAATTGTATCGATTCGTCGGATGAGTTTCGCTGTACATGTGGAGATGATGAGTTCACATGTAATTGCATCACAGAAGGGACATGCGCTTCATTCGATGGATGCATCAAGCTAAATGACACTTTGAATGGATTTTACCTCTGCCCAAATGCAAGGGTTCCTATTGCTGGTTTTGGTGGAATTAACATACATAGATTGAAAACTATTTCAGAGTGTAATGATATAGGATATCCTATGTGCGATAATTCTACTTGTTATATTGCTAATGTTTCAAATTGCATTAGTGTGAATTGTTCTACGCGACGTACAGTTTGTACATCGCATTGCGAGAAAAAAGAATTTTGCGAAGGAGTTTTTGAATGTTCTAATAATCAGCTAATTTTGCATTCGCAGTTTTGCGACGGAATCATTGATTGCGAGGATGGTAGTGATGAAGTTTCTAATCAACCTGGTTTTAAATGCGGTAGGTGTGTTTTGCCTCAAAACAATTTATACGATGACTACGGGCATTGTGACGACGAATCCGATTTATGTTTCAACAATAACGATGCTTGTTTTGAATGTTTCGATAAGCGTTTGTTAATTTCGTCCAGTCAGGTGTGTGATGGTGTGAGGGATTGTTATGATATGTCTGATGAGTGTCTTTGTGAAGCATATTTTGGGTCTGATCAATGCGAAAGCATTTTTGGACCGATTAGTATGCAATGTTTTGATAACAAGCAATTGAAATCCACAATAAGTTCATTTGATGAAAATGGCGTGAATAATTCAGGAGGTTTCCGTCATCTATTTAAAACTTGTCAAGCAAAATTTGGTACAACTATAGCAGCCATTTGCGATGGAAGACCAGAGTGCCGAGATTTCAGTGATGAATGTTCACGCGAATGTTCGAATCCATCACGGTTTTGCAGCGATACCTGTCGTTCCTTTTTTTTGATGGGTGATCGTTACTGTGACGGTGAGGAAGATCCAGCTTGGAGATTTATCAACAGTTCAGATTGTCCTCAAGGATTTGATGAAAGGTATTGCCCGAATCGTTTCAGATGCAATGCCGCTGGGAAAGTCAGCATTGATGTTCTCCAGGTCTGCGATGGAGCACCAGATTGTGACGACAGGTCGGATGAAACTGAATGCCCTGGCAATTCGAACCGCAAGAGCATCTTTTCATCTGAAACTGAAATGATAGCTGAACCAGCAGTCAAATCGGCGTTCTGGATTATTGGATTTTTGGTTTTATTTGGAAACATTTACGTCATCATCAGCACATCTAAGTTTCTCAAACAGAAGAAGTCGCTTGATGGTACAGGATTTCAACATGTTATCATTTTAAACATTTCAATCGCCGATCTTATAATGGGAGTCTATTTGCTCATAATTGCTGTTTACAGCGCAGTGTTTTCCGGTACGTACGGTGAGGTAGATCGTGAATGGAGATCAAGTTTGAGGTGTTCAATAATCGGCAGCCTTGCAGTGTTTTCTAGTGAAACGTCGTGTTTCCTTTTAGTAATTTTGACAGCGTTTAGGCTAAAGAATATAACTAATCCAATAGAGTCATTGAATTCGTCTTTACGTCCTTGGATTATTTGCACAATTGCTGCTTGGCTGCTTTCATTTATTTTTAGCATTGTTCCCGTTGTAGCTGCAACATCTCATTACTTTGTGCATAGTTTTGCATATTCTAGTTTATTTCGAAATGAGATATGGGATGGAAGCAGACTCAAGCAATTTGCATGCAGATTTGCAGCTTTGAGAAACCAAACAATTGAGTATGAGGTTGGGGAATTTGAGTCTGTCAAAAATTATTTTCAAACCAGCTTACCTCACAATTCCTCTGTTAATTTGTTTAGTTATTATGGAGAAACGAGTATCTGCATGCCTCGATTTTACGTTCGGTTTGGTGACAGTTCATGGGAATACACTATTTCAGTAATCACTATCAACTTTTTATGTTTTGTTTTCATTGCTCTAGGGTATTTTTTGATTTTCAAACATTCAATAAATTCCTCTAAAAATATCCAAAAAAATCAAGGAAGCAACTCCAACAAACAAGCTACCAGAATGCAGAAACGTATTGCTCGTATCATTGCAACCGATTTTTGCTGTTGGATTCCGATTTGCCTGATGGCTTATGTAAGACTTGGATTTGAATTCGAAGATATCATCGCATACCAGATCACAGCTGTTTTGCTGCTCCCAATAAACAGTGCATTGAATCCATTTCTGTTTTCCTCGCTTCCGGACAAGTTGTTCAGTTTGTGTAGTCGTGGGCGGCAATTGTTTCAAAAGTCTGAATCAGTGGCCTAGTTAGGAATTAAAGCGGGAACGGGTTGGGGATAGGCCTTATCATGGACTACTGATAGATTTCAGGTGAGAGATGTGGGGGCAGATTTATTGGAGATTTTTACGATTAATGAGCAGAAATAGTTTTTTGACTTTTTTCTGTATTGTTTCTTGACCCAAAAGGAGAGCATGACACAATACCTTCCAAATATTTTACTGGTTCAAGTAACATGCCAATTGCTTTAGGCCATGATATTTAGCTTTTGCTTTTATTTCTTAATTTTGATCAGGAAATGTTGTACAAACTTGTAACGAGTGGCTATTTCACCAGACAATTTTAAGTTAAAACGAGTAAAACAAAAATAAAGAATATTTATTTGCGCATTTTTTTGTTTGCATCATTAAGAATTTAGATAACGTGTTTGAGTTAGGCTTGGGCTGGGGTTCGATATAAAGTTAGTTTCAAAGTAAAAATATGAGTTCAGGATAAGAGTTGGATGAAAATTAATAAAAATTTTAATACCCATAGAATTTTCTAGTGAAATAAAGCTCTTAAAACTTAAAATAAGTTTTGCATCTAATTGCTTGATTATGAAGATTTGTTGGATTCCCAACTTTTGTGTATGACAGTTTCTTGATGAAAAATTTTTGAACATTCGTCACAAAAATCCAAGAAGAGATCAATTATAAATATTGCTGTCTTAAAAAAAACTTTTTAAAATTGGCGGACTCTTTTGGTCTTTCTGTTTGAAGACGTGTTGTTATTAGTTTTATGCTTATGTCAGGAAGATTTGGAGCAGAACCGTGCAAAGCAAAATTGTTTGTTATTTTGTAACTTCTCGTACAAATAAAGCTTCAATACGGCTGGGTTGAAGGAGTGCTAACATTTAAAGTTTTTTCAACAATATCCATGTCCATCTTTCTGAATTAATTAAGTTTGATAACTTTGAAAATAGAACCGTTTTTGTCTATGTGTTCGATTTCTGATTGTCTAACTCTGTCCTCAAAACTTAATTAGTTGCTGGTATGGGCGCATTTGGGTTTTTGAATGAGTGTTTGAATTGCTTATACGTGCAGTGTGTATACGTGTATGTACAGTATGCTTGCTATTTGATAAGGTGGTGTAAGTGACCACCCAGTTTAAGATTTTCCGCGATATGTCAAGCTTCAACGCGATATTGCGTTTCGAAGCGTTTTGAAATCATTGCACTACGTCTTATTTTTACATCAATAATAGTGTTAGCCGATCATTGGTCGAGTGGATAGAGCGTCTGTTGCTGAAATACTCGGATTCGATTCTCGGTCGGGTCTAACTAAAGAATTTTTAAATTGGTATTTTCAGCTTTCCTGCTTTACGTTCAGTGTATTGAAAGAAAGAGCGTGAAGCCTCCACTGAGTGCAATAGACTGGTGGGTAGGTGGCAGTTTGACTCAAAGACCGGAATGTACTTCCGCTGTCTGCTGACCAACAAGGCAACTTGGTTAATAAAATGTAATTGCAATGTTATATTAGTAATTTTTTAGAATTCTATTCTAATTTGTCTTTATGTAATATTCTGTATATTTTTGTTATTTTTCCAAGTTTTAAGTTTTGTTTTATTGCATTTTTTGTTGAAAGTGAGAGATTTTTTTGGACTTTTTTCTGAACGTACACTTTTTTGTATATATTATTCTGTCCATTGCTTTGCTTGTTTTTTTTTCTTGTTCATCCACCCCTCGAAGTTATAGTTGTTGATGTGGATTACGGCGCGATGTTTTGCTCTATTTTAACTTGATAATGAATGTTTCTAAGAACTCATTTTTTGTATTTCAATACGCTGAAAGATGGAGGCAAGACATCACTTCAGTCATGAAGTTTATGAAGCTCCGACTTGAGACGGATCTTAAAATGGTCTGTTACGAACCCTGTTCCCCGAAACTATCACCTGTTTTGCTACGTATGCGTTTCAGATTGTTTTGCAGTAATTCAATTGTGTAGTCACAATCAAGAGCGTCCATTCTGCAGCTTTTTTTTTTCACCTAAGCGACGCCCACTAAGTTTTGTACAATATTATACATGTTGCTACAAACTGCAATGAATCGCACAATCGCTGCACATTTAAGTACCTTATAGCTGCTGCGAAGCTCTAGTTTTTTTGATTTTCCAGCTTACTAGCTCCGAGAAGCATTAGACAATCAAGCAAAATGATGTCGCAATAGGAATGAAAATCGAGCTTTAAAATAAGCTCAATAACTCAAAAGCGAACTAAAATCATGAGAGAAGTGCTGTACAGTACCTTTCACGTTTTTGAATTCTATTGTTTTGTGCCTATACGTCCTTCTAAAACCGAAAAAGCAAAATCGCATTCACATAAGTTACCATCTCTTACTTAAAGTGAAAGTTTCCTAAGTTATCCACCCCGGCTTGCGATTCCAGCCCTTTTGCCGCTTTGTAGAAACAGGTGTACGTACATTCATTGGATGGTCAAGTTTTCCATCTTAATGCTTGCCTCAAGAATGTCAATTGAATCACAATTGCTAAGTGATACTTGTGATGTGAGAATGAAAGAGCTGTCTGTCTGTTTCCAGACCTTACTTAATTTACGGTAAACGTTTTGTGGTTGCTATTTTTGGTACTGCACATACATAGACTTCTTCAAATTGGACCATTGCTTTTGCTAATGATGTTTAGCCACAATATTTAGCATGATAATCCTATTTAGTCCTACGCCATATGATTTTGGGCAGCTAGTATCATTTCATTGCAATGATAACGTTTTAGTAGGTAATTCTCGTTTTTTGTTATACCTAATGGCGAAGAACTGTACAGTGTATTAAATTGCATTGGTATTCATTATTTTATTTGTCTAAAATTTGTAAAAAAAAAACGAGAATATCAGCTGGAGTTACTGCCCTAGTGTTCGGTTTTCGATTGCGTGCTTTAATGAGGATGAAAACAATTGCAGTACTGTATGTTCAGTATTTGTAATTGTGAGCATTTTTGCCCTCCCTCCAATGTAAAAAATAGTCTGCGTCAGCACAGTGCTAACGTGTGTGACTTTTGAATCCAAATTTAATGAATCAGTTACATCCGCAGTTGAGCAACGCCGCTGAGATGGCAAAGTCGTCGTACACTGAAAGCATGATCTTAGTTCAATTTCCACCCTAGTCGCGTCTATGGTTAAGGCGGTTCATGACAATCATTATCTGTGCTTGGTGACTTCGAACAAGCAAAAAATTTGATGGAAGCCAAATGCCAACCGGAATACTAGGAAAAAGGTTAAATTCGAAGCGGTGTGGATTTATCCAACGGATAGCGCCGCCTTTGTTTACTCGTGACCGGAAGAAAAAGATGCGTCAATCAGTCAATCAATGGTGATTGTTTGAAGAAATGTGCTTTTCAAAAGTGCATATTTGCCTTAAGTATTTTTAAAAGGTAGTTAAACTTAGCAACAAACTTTATAAATAACGGATATATACAAAAATGTAGTAGTACGACTGTCGTGATGCTTCCTAGCGCATAGCGGTTATGCTTCTCCGTAAGTAACATTTTCAGTAGTAAAGGCTTAATTGGGCTCGAGGTAAGGATAATTGAACTTAGTATTAAGAGTTTTCAATTAGAGTCAGAAGGAATTGTACCAGATGCAATTTCTCATCAAGTTTTACTCAGCAAAACCTGCGCCTAACACTCCAAAATCTAAACGTGGCCACGACTAATTGCGTTGTGCTTTGCTTCACTAGCCACACATAATACATTTTTAAGTATACTCACCGACAATAAACTTGGACTTTTCAACTGCTAATTCAGTAGCAATTTGAGCAAATAATTGGGGAGCAATTGCCATATAATAGATTTTTCGTTGAGTTTGATGTGTAGTTAGTCAAGAAGTGTAATTAGTCAAAAAAATGTAATTAGTCATTTACGTAAATGAAGGCAGAAAATTGCAAATTCTTGCAGACTGCAGAATAGTCATGTTATGACCTACGATAATTGCTTTTATACACGTCACGTTACTAACAATTGCAAACAATTAGCACAAAATAATGTCTGGAATACAAACAATATAAAATTAGTCATGACAACGAAATTCCGCGAAAGTTTTTTTATTTTAGTTAGAAATAACCCAAATATTTTACAAACCACAAAAAAAAACATTAAAAACATAAAGTGCCTTTTACCCTTTGAGGGATCTTTAGGGTTAGCTTATTTGAATACCATAAACCCAATCAGATTCCTTGAAGCTAGCCCCTGAATGTCCCGTTAAAAATGCAACAAAATGTAGGGTTTTTAACGTTTTGTTTTGTGGTGTTCTGAATATTTGATACTGCTCTGACTGCAACTCTTACTTAGCACTTTTCAAGAACACTGAGAGCACAAACCGGGTAGAAAATGCTACAACAAAAAAAAAATTTTGCAATTTGTCGAATTTCAAAGAAACAAAACTGATGCGTACAAAAATCTATGATATTTGTAAATAAGCAAAACAACTTTTAATACAAGTACCGGTAATCAGTTATGCAGCAGTATAAACAACTTTTGAGCTCAACAAATAATTAAAAACAAAAATCTGTCACAAAAATACGCCAGGCAATTGAAAAGTTAATAATTATTGTTTGTTAGTTTTGCCCTGCTATAATTTATCTCGCCAATAGCAGACGAATCAAATTTTCATCTTTTTCTTGGGGTGATTTTTCACGCTTTATAATTTTTCCAATTTCATAAATGTTTACTGTCTACTGAACACTAAAGCATGGTTTGAATGCAAGCTAATCGACAACACAAATGGCATTCTGGCAAGATAATTATTGATAAGGTATCTCTACTTAGCTATGATGATGTAAATCCTGTAACTTTTGTTGCTCTGTAGTTGTAAACAAATTAGAAAGTTATAACTTAAATTAGCGGTAAGCAACCGTTTCGCTTACGCGGGCCAGTAAAGACCAAATAAAGTCCCAGCGGGCCATCACAAATTCTGAATTAAGGTCAATCCTAAATTTGAGGCAATATGCGGCTGAAGTAGAGATGAAGACCCAAAAGAAGGTCTTCACCAAACTATAAGGTAGTTTTTGGCAGAATACTTATTGGTTAAGTCCAAAAACGGTCTTTGTCAGATTTTGCGGTGTAGTTTTTGTAGTTTTAGGGACGGATTTGGATGCGTGATCAACGATTTTCGGAAACCACGTAAAAAGTTTTATCAAAATTAAAGTAAGCGGATGAATCTATAACATTGCGAGCCGGATAAATCCTTTTATAGGCGGGGGCGTACTTGCCGATCTCTGAGTTTAAACCCTTCATAACTTGTTTTTGTAAAATCTTTAAAAAGCCATTTCGGACTACAAAATATTACGTCATTTAGTTACAACCTGTTTCGACTCAGTTTTTTTTTCACTGCGCAGTATTTTGTTGAACCAATCCTTATTATTTGCAGTTTAGATGTGGACGTTTAATTTGCCTTGGGGTTCCAAATATTTTGACTTCAATTTATCGTCCGCTATCTCCTTAAAAAACAAGTTTGAATAAAATTACTTATCCTTTAAAAAATAAAACGCATTTTTTTAACGGCGCAAACTTTAAAACCTTTTTGACATTAAGTAAGAATTTGCCTTAACTTTGCCGCAAAATTATTAGGCAAAAAATTGACCGAAATCGATTTTGAATTTTTTGACAAAACTTGAAAATTTGCCGGTGGTGATCCCTGTGACCTTGCTAGAACTTGAAAAATTAGAAAAAAAATGGACTAAACTCGATTTTCAAATTTTTGCCAAATTCCAAAAATTTGGTTATAGTGGCCACGTTCGAGTGTGATATTACTGATTTTGTCACTATCGACCTGAAGAGCGAAAAGAAACCCGAACAGATGGTCGAGCGGTAACACGTAGGTTCGTCTATGAAGCGGTAGGTCTTAGGTTTAAATGTTAAGCCGTTCAAATTGGGGAAAGTGTTGCCAACGGTCCGCCACCGCTGTGAAATTTCTTCGAAAAGAGCTTTATTATTTGCTAGGTCAATAAAGCGAAGATGGGCCCCGCCAGCTCGTTATTCGCTTTGGTGTAATACAGTGAGTATGATGAAAATTTGATTTATGCGAAATAAAAACTTCACACGACAAAAAAAAAACTTTAAATGTGGTTTTTATGACTATTGATTTTACGTAAATTCCAGACAGATGCGGTTGTTGCGCGATAATAATTAAAAAGTTACGTTTCACGTATTGCTCTTTGCAAGAATTTGCAAATTTTTAAATGACTGATAACATTTTTTATAAATAAAACTGTCTTGTCTTTCATTAAAACCAAGGAGTGATTATTTGACTTTAATTTTTAAGTTAAAGAGAATGAAACAAAAAAATGGGGAATGTTTGTTCGCAGTCGCGTAGCCAGGATTTCGCAAAGGGTGGGGGGGGGCTTATTTGGAACTTTGATTCAACCGAAAATGAACTTGACCCAAATTTTTGTTAGTCTTGAATTAGATTGAAGCGGTTTTTCCGTGAAAAAGAGGTGATCTCCAAAAAAAAATCTCCGAAAAAAAAAAAAGGTTTTCGCCGACTTTGGGTGAGCTCCAGAGCCAAAAACTCCCAAATCCCGTTGGGGGGGCTATTTTCATTTCTTGGAGCAAAAGTCGGCCTCAAAACCACAAAAAACGTGCTATTTTGAATACTTTGAAGGACAATGAAGGGAAGCTTGAGGCCCCCCTCTGGCTACGCTACTGTTTGTTCGTGCTCTTTTCATTTAATTTTTATCCCTATTTTACGAAAGAAGTTTTTTTGCTGAGATTTTTTTCTTGTTTTTTTCGCGACAAATCCCTGCAGAAAAAAGATTTTTTTTCAAACAAACTTAATTTCAAGTCAAATTTATTTACAAATTTCTGTACAGTAATTCCTCAAAAGTTGAAGTTGCAAGAGTGGCGAAACTTTCCCAATTTTGAGGTTTGCAAAGTTTCTAGGTCCATATTTAAACTTAAATGACGTCATAAAACAGTTTTGTGATATAATCATTTTGACTAAGCCTTTCTAGAAATTAGGTTTCAAGAACGAACACTAGGATTAATTTGAACCGCTTATGTCGTCATTCAAAAAATGACGTTGCTAGGCAAAATCTGATAAGACCAGAGGTGGGCGTTGCGCAAAATAGTTTGCAAGTTGCGCAAATGCGCAGTTTGCGTTGCGCACTATGCCTTTTTTTTCAGCTCTTGCGCAATTTGCGTTGCGCTCTATGCCTTTTTTTTCAGCGCTTGCGCAATTTGCGTTGCGCTTTATGCCTTTTTTTTCAGCGCATGCGCAATTTGCTTTTGCGAATCGGTAAATCTAATATGTGTTGCGCTTCAATTGTGAATTTTTTTCCAAGATGCGCAATCACAAAATAATTTTTAAATGTTGAACTGCATGTTCCTGTCAAAAAGTAAATAAATTTTGATTTTACAGATTTAAAGCATGATCACGAGATAGTTGATACATACTGATTGCTGATAGAAAGATTTTTTTCTTGTTTTATTTTCTTCTGCGTTATCTACTTTTTTTCTTGTATTGTTTTCTTCGGCGCTGTCTACTTTTAAATCGCTAAACGTGCTGTATTTAAAGTTTGAGCTATTGAATATACCAAGGAGGACTAGTGTGTGACAGAAATCAAGGGTGCCAGGTTGGGAGATCCCCCTCAATCGGGTCCTCCAAAATTTCAAACTTTTAAATCGTTAGAGCTAGATGAATCAGATTTTTAAAATGGGTAGATATCAAAAATAAACTAAACGTTACAAAAATTGGAAGTACCACAATGGGGGTTTGCCCCAAACGGACCCTTTAAAATTCAAACTTTTTAACCACTCACTCTGGACACATGAAATTTTCAGGGTGAGCAAATATGAGCAAACGTTTTCCCAAACGGGGCTCTCCAAAACTCAAACTTTTTAACCTTTTTAAATGGATATATGAAATGGTGGTCCACAAATTTTCAACTTTCCTATTTGAAGCAACCTTTGCATTCCTGCACCATCAGCTTCTTCCGGAAGGTGCTTCTCCAGTGCAGGCTTGACTGTGAGCGAATTAAGAATGCAACTATAAGTGGTGAACATTTAGAAGCACTCAATGCCATGCACTGCAATAAAGCGCTGCTTTAATAAACCTAATCAATTAACAAATTTTTCTGAATATCGGTGGTGGTTGACTGGTAGTTCACTTTTTCAACAAATTAAGTTAATTAAGCCAGATTAGGATTCGGTTTTAGCTTTTCGGAATAATTCTGAAATAACTTACTATTCTGAAATGCCCATCCCTAGTGGTAGTACTTGTGCTTCAGATAAACTATATTTTGTATACGGCTGAAAGACATAGAGTAATGTATTGATTTTGATATTATATCAAGGATCGAAATTAACTTTTTTGACAACTTGCCCGAAAAAAAGGTACTCTAAGTTTTGAGGTTAACTTGGAAAAAAAGCACTGAATTTGCAAATTACGCGTAGTTTCGAGAATCAAGTTTTTGTGTGCGATCGTTTAGATAATGTGATGCAATCAGTAACTTTTTCCAATCATGCATCAGCAAAAATCAATTTTTTGATTGTAGATATTTCATTTAATATTTAACGATCATAATTATTAATTACCGTTGTGGTTTGTTGCAAACGCATTTTTATTGGCGAATATTTTGGAAACTACACCAGCTAGAAAGCTAAAAGATCTTCAAAATAATTATAACAAAAAAATTGCAAAATTCTTGACGTTATCTTCATGCAGCGCAGGGTAATACTTGTGGTATCTGAAACAGCTTTTAGCGTGGCAATCGCCGGAAAACTTTTCTAGAAAAAAAAACGGAACATTTTGTGCCAAACAGTTGCTAAACGCGTCCAAGAATCAAAAAATCTGCGTACGATTAAGACGTGTTAATTGCGATTTTGTTAATGTGCGTACTATTAGACAATGCATTAATTGTGATAGGTACAAAGTGCTTACTAAAATAAAGCAAGAAACAGCTTTCTTTACGTACAAATTTTACTTTATTGCAACAAAACCGAGTAAATTGCGTTTTTAAATAATCTTATTTGAAGTTGTCTAATACGCTGTATTTTGTTAATGCCGTCGGGGAAGTTAAGCAGAAAACTAACTTGCCCGAAGCGATTTTAGCTTGCCTCGGGCAAGCGGGTAGGCGTTAATTTTCAACCCTGTATGTACAGTAGTTTATGCTACCTCACAGTGGTGGAGTCGAGGACACAACGCTCGAGGCCAAGGCCAAGGACACAAAAAAATCCGAGGCCAAGGACAGCCTTTTCGAGAACAGACCCTCTCGAGGCCAAGGACAGGAATGCTCGAGGCCAAGAACCAAGGACACAGCCGCAAGTGTTCTCCAAAAAAAATAATCTTCAAAAAATTTTTTCAGGCAATCTCCAATTTATAGGCGTGGCCAGAATTTTTGATTGGTAGGAAGGCCCAAACCACAAATCACATGCAATGACTTTATCAAAAATTTTTAAAAGAGGAACTTTTTGTGGGACAAAGATATCATAGGATGGAATATCTGAAATCGTTGCCTGTTGGCATTTGAGCACGATTTTGCAAAGGTAAAGAGCTTTAAGTAGTAGTTGAAAAGTGAAAATATCTAACTTTGGAGACGTGTTGAGAAAGGTAGCGTATCTCAAGCGTATTACAGAAGGGGGTCTGGAGGTGGAGCCCCCAGCAGCCAGAGACCTTGGGGGTCTGGGGGCGAAGCCCCCAGCCGTTGGGCGATTTTTTGTAAGTTTTTTGGAAAAAACAGCTATTTTAATGCCATTGAATCACATTTCGCACGTGTTTAGAGCCATTTGAAAGCACTAAATTTTTGAAATTTGAAAGCCAATTGAAAACATGAAATTACTTGATGCTCCTTTTACTTGCAATTTAAGTCCAAAATACGTTTAAAATCTTGCATTCTTGTTTTAAATTTTAATTGTAAGCGATTTGGTCCAGGTAGGGGGAAGTAGTAAGGCGCATTATTTCGTGCTACATTTTAGCAGTAAATAATAATCCACTCGAAGATTTTCCTTAGAGATTTTTGTTTTGTCATGAAAATAACCAGTTATAGGAGTATTTGTTCGGCCAGGGGGCCCAGGCCCCCTCAATTGAAGTTCAATGGTTTGCTCAATCAGCATTTTCCATGGCAAATTTCTTTTAAAGTATTTTGTGCGTAAAAACTGGCGAGGTGGAGGTGAATTATTGAATTGTTATTGAAAAATGGTACAATAGATGGTTACGCCTACTAACCATGTTATTGCCGGGCCGGATTTACATCGCACTGGGCCCCTGGCACTTTGGGGATTTTCGCAAGATCTTTCTGCCAAATATAGGTGAAGAAAAAAAAAGTCTTAGCATCTGAGCGCGAGGCCCTGGCACTGTGCCATAGAATAAATCCGGCTCTGGTGGTTGCATTACGTTTATAAAAAGGTTACATGAGGGCCTAGGTAGCAACTTTTATGAGAAAAATCCTTAAATTTACCCGGGTTATACATTTAAATTGGTTGGCAAAATTTGAACTGAGGGGGGGCCCGGGCCTCTTGGTCTTGAATATTGTTGTTAGTTACTGTTGTAAGCGAAAAATGCTAAAAAGAAACTGAAACTGAAGAAACAATAGGCTTTTTTGCCACATTTTTGTCATTGGTGAAATTTCAATTGGGGAGGGGCCAAGGCCCCCTGCCTCCCCCTGGCTACGCCAATGCTCCAATCAAGAAAAACAAAAAAGGTGTTCGCAAATTATCCGCCAGGCTGCTGGTGCTTTACAACAAAATTTCAACGGTTAAAAAATAGTGCTGTTCTCAAGCCGAGGACAGGGCATTTTTCGAGGACCTAAGGCTTCGAGGCCAAGGCCATGGACTGGAGGCTTCGAGGCCAAGGCCAAGGACTTGAAAATGGGTCCTCGAGGCCAAGGACGTCCTCGAGGACTCCACCTCTGCTACCTCAATTAATAACTATGAACTACTTTTGTTTTTTGTACTGTAATTAGTAGCCGAAAACTTGGCCTCTACAATAGGAAAGAGATTAGATGAAAAGGACGGAAGAGCAAACGACAAAATCACCAAAGATTGCTTTCCTGCCTACAATAGAGATGCGTGGTTGCAAAAATTCAACACTGCTATTTCTAGTTCGGCGGCCGTCGAGAGATTATTTGCTGTTGGTTCTGATATTTTGCGATCAAAACGATCGTCTATGACGAAAGAAAATTTTAAAAAATTTGTTTTGCTGCGTGAAAATAAAAGTGTTTAAAAAAGTCAATTTTTCTGCATGAATAACGCATTATTTCTGAATGTAAGTGAGAGGAGCTTTTTTTGTTTTGGTGTTTATTTATTTTTATTGCTGTTAATTTTAGTAATTTTTTTGTTTTAGTGTTTAATTGCTTTTTTTCAGCAACAAAAATAATTCTTTCTTCGGTCTTAGATATGTGCCTTTAGTTATAAAAGCTAAACGCGGTGCAATTTGTTTATTCCAGTGCAGCTTAGCTGAAAATGGTACTATGTTTATACTTTCATATTTTTATACTTAACACCAAGGATGGCAGTACGGTACGGTACGCCTTAATTTTTGCGAAGAGATACGGTAAGCTGGTACGGTACGCTTTTTTTGTGATGGTACGGGTACGGTACATTGGTACGGTACGCTTTTTTCGTAATGGTACGGGTAAGGTACGTTGGTACGGTTCGCTTCAAAAATTGAACTGAAGTACGGTACGCTGGAACGGTACGGTTGAAGGTGCGAGGTACGCAGTACGCAAATTCTGAACGTACCGAACCGTACTGCCATCCTTGCTTAACACTATCGTCTGCAGGGCGCTTTTGAAACTTCGATGATGCAAAAATTTGTATTCAAAAACTTTTTTAAATAGCGAAATTTGTGTGCGCTTCTCAAGCAATCAATTCGTAGTTGCGCTGTACTATTTTCAATTTTTGGTTGCAGAGTTTGTGTTTGCGCTTTAAAACGTTTAGAATTTTCGTTACGGAATTTGCAATTACGCGTTAAGCTTTTAAGATTTTGGTTGCGAAATTCGCATTTGCGCTTTATGCTTAAAATTATTGATTGCGGAATTTGCGCTTGCGCTTTAAGCTAAAAAAATTTTGGTTGCGAAATTTGCGCTTGCGCTTCGAGCTTAAAAATTTTTGGTTGTGGAATTTGCGCTTGCGCTTTACGATGTTTTTTTGAAACGCCCAGCTCTGAATAAGACGTTACTATGATGACGCCATTAACTTTCAATTTTTCTAAGCAATTTTGGTGGACACCAACCCAAATGCTAAATTTAGCGTTTTCGTGATCTCCAGTTATGATTTAGTTAGGGAGGCACTTTTTTCCCCCTACCTCGCGTAAAATTTATTGATTAAATAGCCTTAGTATCCCATGTAAAATTGGCATTAGGTTAGGGTTTAGGTTAGTTTTAAATTAAGAATTTTTGTTTGTGTAAGATTAGGGTCAAAATCAGCAAAATGTTCTGGTAAAATATTTTTGATAAAAAAAACTATCTTGTCTTACATAGAGGTAGTTATTATGTCACCTGAAAATTTTGAGTAAAAAATAGTTAGACGAAAATGAGAAAGTCATCCAAGCATTGTTTACTTTCATTTTTACGAGTTAACCCTATTTGTACCGAATGGGGGGCAAATTTGTCTCCTCCTCTTAGTTATATTAATATAGCTCCAAATTAAAAGTTTTTGCTTTAATGCACCCTGACTTTGAATCAAATTTAATAACACACATTTTCAGATAGTTTGGGGTCAGCCGGATAACCGAAAGTGACTTCTTTTTTGCCTTTGTCAGAGACACCAAAGGAGTTTTATTCAGTTTGAGCACAATGCATGCTTATTAACGCACTTATTCCATTCATTCTGAAGCGTCTTCATTATCAATGCTTATTTTTAGCCAGAATAAAATACTTTATTTAATGATAAACGTATTGCATCATCATTACGTCATTGATCACGTCATAATTCGAAATTATTGCTTTTTCTGCTGTTTCTTGAAATAAATTGCTTCCACATTAAAAAAATGTTTATTGTTACCAGCTGTTGAATGATATAATGAATATAATACTGCAGTATTTTAAAATTTTGTGAATAATGCCATACCTCAGTCACGAAAAGTGACAAATAATAACAACGGAATGTATCAAAGATGAAGTCATCATGAATATGACGTCATCATGCATGTGGCGTCATCATCTGTGGTCACATTATTAGAGATGTCTTTGAAATAACAAAAGTCCAAACTGAAAATAATATTCAGCAACATTGAGAAAATTTTTCAGGCTGTTGTAAGGATTTTCTGGTTTTGATGACGTCATCATCGTTTTCTTGCCGCCACAACCTCAAACTACTTTAGTTTAAAAATTTAACAAAAAATAACTTCAACAAGCAAAAAATCTTACTTCTATCACTTACCAAATTGTTTTTAGATAGGGGGACAACTTTACCCCCCCGGTACAAATCTGGTGTGAAAAAAGCCCGGTAGATATAGGGTTAAGGTTAGAGTTGGGTAAGATTTGGGGTTAGTTTTAGACTAATAGAATTTGAGTTTGGGTAAGATTTGGGGCAAAAAACAGCGAATTAAAGCCTTTATTAAAAAATTTACTGAACTTATTTAGAAATGAGGCTCAGAAAAAAAAAGGAGAATTTTCGTTCTGGATAAGGTTTACTTCCTACTGCATACAATACAAAAAAAATTGTGTTGCCAGTAGCAAAAATTATTTTTCTTTGCATTCAGCTGTGATTGAAAAAGTCAGCAAAAAATAATGATTAATCAAGTGACTTGAAAGGGCATAGAGGTGAAAGAACTAAAGGATCGTCGACCCTTTAATCTCAAGATCTGTGTTCGATTTTTCATCTGGTTACGTAGTTGCATTCGCCTTTGGATAATGCACCTTGCGATATTTTCTTTCTTCTTGATGCCTCCAGCTAACAAAAAAGTTAACCGAGACGAAAACAACTCGAAAACTCAGAGCACGGTCATTGGTCAACTCCAATCGAGTGTAAAACTGTACATTTGTTCCAGTAAATAGCGTCACGTGCTCTCTCTTTTTCATGATAGGGACTAAATATGCAATGAACCTAACACGGTAATTGTAATTGCCAAGTTGCCTAGGTCAGGACACAACGAAAGGACTTTTTAGTCTTCAAGTCAAAAGCCTACCACAGCTGAGAAACTACGTAAGGTAAGAAAACTAACAAACAAGAGTCTCGCAGCTGCTAAAAAGCCTTGAGGTTTTCAGCGTTTGCTCGATTAATTGGAGTTTGCAACAATACTCATAATATTACACAAGAACTTGGTAGGCGTGTATGACATGAAAAAGTCAGGAAGCAAACTTCGCACAATGGAGACTCTTGATAGTGATATCGCTATTGAATTATTTCAAAACAATCAGAGCCAGACACTTTACTTAGCAAGATAAGTAATCGCTTCGGCAACAGTTTTGTTTCGTAATAGACCTTTTCCCAAAAAGTCAGTTTCAAGTCAGAGTTTTACGAAGTTCATGATCGATGTCTTAGCCAGAAGTGGAGTCGAGGACAGAATGCTCAAGGCCAAGGCCGATGACTCAAAAAAACCCGAGGCCAAGGACAGGAATGGTCGAGGCCAACGCCATGGACCAAGCACACAATTTTTCTAGATGATAGTCGGCAAATTTTTATAATTTTTTAATGCAAAAGTGCTTCAAATCTTGCATTTAGTTAAGTTTTTGATGATAATTCAAAAATAGTAGTTTGAAAATAATATTGATCGCCATTTTGAAGTTTTACACGTTAGCAGCTGATGTTGATTACGTACTATAACGGTATCGTGGTGATGAACAAAGGCCAATAACTCCTTAATGGAAATATAATGGTAGCCAGTGCTTAAATTGTAGGGGGCTGGGGTGGACGCGTCCCCCCATCGAGAGTTAGCGTCCCCCCATCGAGATTTAGGCGTCCCTTCATCGAGATTTGAGCGCTGATTTATGGGAGGAAAAAGTTACAGTTTTTTGCCGAAAAAACCGCTTAAATTTTGGATTTCGGCCAGAAAAAGCTTTCGGATTTTGACGAAGACCTTTTTTTTTGGAGATCACCTGTTTTTGGCCGGAAAAACCGCTTAAATTTTTGATTTCGGCCAGGAAAAGCCTTTGAATTTCGGCGAAGACCTTTTTTTTTTTTTTGGAGGTCACCTAATTTTCACTGAAAAATCGCCTCAATCCAATTCAGGAACAGTAAAAATTTGGGTCAAGTTCGTTTACGGATCAACCTTCCAAAAAAGCCCCCTCATTTGCGAAATCCTGGCAACGTGCCTGTTCTTCACTAAGGTTCAGTCAACGCTGAAAAAGCGTCCCGTCATGCAAAATTTTACAATTTAAGTACTGCTGGTAGCTAAATTATAAACGTGAAAATGGTCAATTTTAACGCCTTAGCATCATCAGTTAGGCCTAAATGCAAACGTTTACTGACTATGGATACCCATTTTTTAAAAAGTTTTTTAAACAAAAACCATAATTGGTTAACCAATATCTTTTCACGAATTTTTTAAATGTTATCTAAAAGCAGTGTTGGGACTAAATGCCACTTTCACGAGTCCGAGTCCGAGTAGGAGTCCTTAAGCTACGAGTCCGAGTCCACCAAAACTCAAGGTCACGATTTCGAGTGCGAGTTCGAATACCACGAGTCCTAGTCTGAGTCCACAAAGCTGAAGATCACAAGTCCGAGTCCGTGTTCGAAAAGTTCGAAAGTTTGAAAATTTAACTGGTAAGTGAAATTCAAATTTCGGCCAAAGTTATTTAACATGGACCAACGCTTTCAGAAATTCCGCAAAAAAAAGATTGTGCAACGTTTCTGCAAGCGTTACACAGCCTTCTAGCTAGGCTATTTACAAACAGAAAAAAAGTTGCTTTAACGCTTTTGCAGGAGCTCTTGCAAATAAAATTTAGTCGTCAAGTTCGGTCTTAATTTCCACCGGCGTCTGCAAAACTCGTCACGGCTGAGAAAGTCGAAATTTGAGGTTTTCCTTCTTTTATGCCTGAATATTTTATTCAGCCAGTTCAGTTTTGACAAAGTTTTTTCATTAAAAGTATGCGAGTGACGTGAAATGAAACCTGCTTATATTGTAGTTTGAATTTGCAAAGAATTTTGTAAGTTGTTGGAACGACGACACATATGTCGCATGTTCCTTTGTTTTCACTTAGCCATTTTCAAACTAATGAGTGCGAAATTTTAGACTTTTGCTTATAACTTAAGAACGATTTAATTTAGCTGCATGAAATTTTGACAGCAGTTTGAGATTATTGATTTGCATATTTGTACCAAATTTTGAGGCAATTGGTCACGTGACTTTGGTTTTAGGACCCGAAAACCGCCCCAAAAGTTTGGCTTAAAAAGCGGTCCCATTCAAATACGGCTTAAGTACGACAAAAAATATTTCACACGATTATATGTCTTAAGCTACCTTTTCATCCCAACTAACCCGCTTTTGGCAGCGATGAGATTTTTTCCATTTTTTGTCCTATCTTTTCCTTTGTTTTTCTTTTGTTTTTCCTTTTTCTTTCTTCCTAAATCTTGTACCAGAATCGAGGATACAAGGCTCGAGGCCAAGGTCAAGGACACAAAAAGACTCCAAGGCCAAGAACAGGAATGCTCGAGGCCAAGACCAAGGACCAAGAACACAAGCGCAAGTGCTCTCCAAACAAAAAGGTCTGCAGAAAAAATTTTTGGCAATCTTAAGAAAAAAAGGTCTTCAGAAAAAATTTTCAGGACAGCTCCAGAAAAAACCGTTATCTAAAAAAATTTTCAGGCGCTCCACAAAGTTTTAACTGCTCAAAAAATAGTGCTGTTCTCGAGCCGAGGGCAGAGCAATTTTTGAGGACTTGAAGCTTCGAGGCCAAAGCCAAGGACTTGATCTTCGAGGCCAAGGCCAGGGCCAAGGACATCAAAATGTGTTCTCGAGGCCAAGGAAGTTCTTGAGGACTCCATCTTTATCTTGTGCGTTCTTCTTCTTCTTCTAAACAACAAAGCATCGATATCTAATTTTTGTGTAAAAGTTGTTGAGTTGCAAACGCATTTTTGTCTTCTAAAATAGTTTGGGGCCACTCCCCCGGGAACCCTCCCAAAATGGGGCCACAAAAACTCAATTTTTTAACCGCTCAAGCTAGGGCGCTAGTATTTTTGATATCAGTAGATACTTACGGACAAATATTTTGACACAGCTTGGGGGTACCACCTTCTCGGAAATCAATTTTTTGAAAATCAGTTTTTTGAACTGCTCAAACTAGGGTGCCAGCTTCTTTTGATATCAGCAGATACTTAACAGACATATATTTTGACATAGTTTGGGGATGCTACCTTCGGAGACCCCCCAAAAATCAATTTTTTGAATGGATTAAGCTAGGGTGCTTGCTTTTTTTGAAATCTGTAGATATTTGAGTCGGTCCTTCAGAGGAGTTGCTATTTAGCAAGCTCCCATCTAGTTTTTTACTGCAGTTAAGTGTTTTTCGGGATATCAGATTAAGAAAATAATTTTGAACAAACACATTTTTCATTGTTCTCTTTGTTCCTTTTTTAATTTTTGTTTTGTACTCGTTGTATCACGCCGAAGCGTGTAAAAAGTGGGCAGTGCCCTTCTCCGCATCATTGCACCTAGGCAACATAGTTCCTTTCGAAGAGATGTCGTAACGACGGCAAGCCGTTGGCAACAGTGTGTCCGATTGACTGGCCCAAGATTTAAACCTCCTACCTTCCGCTCCAGAGACAAACGCGTTACCGCTGGACCAACCAAAGAGCTTATTTCAGTAGATTGGTGACAGCATCCTATAACAAGTAGAGCTTTATAAGAACTTTTAAGTTGAGTATTAATCACTTAATCGACGAAAGCGTGCAAAAAAGCATTACCTTTTCGGAAGCTGGGCAGACTGGTGGTGTTGTACTGCATTCGATTAATACTGAGGGAATCAAATTTATGTACATTTTTTTCAGTAGCTTGACTACTTTTAGAAGTAACCTAAAGCCAGAAGTTGACCAGCTGAAGCTAAAAATAAAATGACGTTCATAATTTTTATCAGTTTAGGGACAAGGGTTGAGGATCATTAAGGTAGCCATCAAGCGCGCACCAGATTTTGCTGGAGGGGGCTTTGAATTTTTTGGGTTATATAAACTCTTAGATTTTGGGGTTAAATTTTTAAGTGATTTAGCGAAGGAGGGCTAAAGGCCCTTTAACCCCTCCGGATTGCGCCTCTGGTCGCCATAGTTTGGTATCTTTTGTAGTTTTAAAACCTATAGGCTAGAATTGTTGTTATTATTTCAGAAGAAGAGCCTTAAATACATTTGTCATACTCTGTACATAATTATGTGCATGCATTAGGTAACTTTTGTTTTCATGATTTATGAATAATTTGAAAAATGTAAAAGCAGGTTATTGCTGAATCGACTGTATTCATCTGTTCATGTTTAAACCAACTTACTAACAGACAAAAAGACTTTTTTTTGCAAAAACCTTAGAAAATTCAGGCCTAACCCAAGTCCATACACAAAAAAAGTCAAACAGCACTGCTCTGCTGAGTAATCAAGAAAACACTTCATTCTTCATCATCTGGATACAATAATTTTTGCAGTCTCATCAGCACTTTTTTGGATGCAAGCTGATTCTCTTTAAGTTTTCATTCTCCATTGTAACATTAAGGAATCAGGTGTAAAATTTAACATAACTTAATACATACAAAAACTTAATATATCCCTTCACCACCTGCGAATGCTTAAATAGTGAATACCTCCCAAAAATTCCTCAGCCATGAGATATCTTAAGCAGAGGTGGAATCGAGGACAGTAGGTTCAAGGCCTAGACCAAGGACTCAAAAAAATTCCAGGCCAAGGACAGCCCTTCCGAGGTCAGATCTTCTCGAGGCCAAGAACAGCAATGCTCGAGGCCAAGGACCAAGGACTTTAAAATGTGTCATCGAGGACGTCCTCGAGGCCAAGGACGTTCTTAAGGACGCCACCTCTGATCTTGAGCACATTTTACGTAACGGTATCATAGAACCAAACGTGATCAAAGCAATCACACCAAAACGCTAGAAAAATGCGGTTGCCAAAATATAAAACAAAAATCAATTACTTTTATTTTGATTTAGGTCAGAAATCTCTCTCTGGCAAAGATGGTGCATTGCTTGTCACATTTATATTTTGCTGATTTATAGTAGCTCTGTAATAAGACATTGCAATAAAAAATTTAACAAAAATCAGGAGTCCGAGTCTGTGTCCTCTCAAATTTTACGATTCCGAGTCTCAAGGGCACAAGTCCGAGTCCAAGTCCTTAAAAAGTGGACTCGAGTCCGAGTCCGGACTCGGACTCGAGTCTTCTCAACCTTTTCTAAAAGCATTGCAAAATACTGTAAATTTATGTCTTTTAACTAAATTGAAGTACCGTACTGGGTATATTTGTAAGCTCAAGCTTTTGGCGTTTGAAAAATACAAGGTTCTGGGGCGAGGGCAAAGTCTCCATGTCCCATATTCAATAAAATTAGTGATAGATGTTTTTTTTTTTGGAAATAATAGCAATTTTCGTGACTTTAAAAAAGATTAAGCGCATAGGTTTTCAAATCAGTTTAAAAAAAAACACCGAAAATGTTAAGTTAAAAAAATTTAGGTTTACCACGATTTTACACCTCCATAATTTTAAGCCAATCTTTTCTTGACATTTCAGTGTATGTGATGTTTTTCTCACGTCTAATGCCTATGAATGAATAGTCGCAAGCGCTTCGGCCGCCAAAAGATACTTTGTTAAATTTAACATGCGGTATTTAACTAACGAAAAATAAGTTGAGGATCCCAGCAGTAGGGTCGAATGAAGAAAAAATGCATTGGGAACATTTTCTCTGGACCGCCTTCAAAGGGTCCACATTCGTAAAAACAGAAAAACAATAAATCATTACTTTTTTCTACATATGTCAATATTTTTGGAGAAAGCTTCGCCTCTTCATTTTATAATGACGTGGTGTAAAAAATTTATTTAGTCCAGCGATCAGCACGCATCAATTTGGACATTCAAACAAAGTGCTACAAAATTTGTAAAGTCAACTTGACTCTTAATTTCTTGATATTTCTTCATGCAGCGTTTTATGAGATCCAATAGTTTATTATTTGGAATTCTTAGAGGTGATTTTCAACGCTCAAATAGTTTCGTGGATGTGGTTTTGCCGTATCTAGAAAGCTTGAAGTGGTTACACTTGTTCTTTCTTATTTCAAAATAAATTCTTCACGTTCGCGTATTTTCAGAACAACTAGTCATTTTTAAGATATGATTAGTTAGTTGCTTGGAGATATACTACCACATTTTCTTCTCTAAAGTATAATATCAATATGCCATTCTTGGTAATACTGTATTACATTTCATTATCACACACATACTTTCTTCAGAATTAACACGCAGAAGAGGCACGGTCTTGTTTCAGCACTAGCAACTCACAAATGTTTGAGTCCGGACCTTTTGATTTCTTGTTATGGCTCTGGATGGCTTTAATACTTTAAAGATTGTACCGCCTGTACCGGTAGTATTTGCAGAAAAAAAATTTTTTTTTTCTGCAATGTTTTTAACACTTCATTCTCCAATAAAATCTTCCATAGAATGCCATTTAAAATAAATTTTAGTATGACTTGGCTCAGTTGTCATCACATTGTATTATTTTTCAAACAAATAACGGAAACAAATGGACAGACATACTAGAAGTTTACGTAGCCTTTGTTTGGTTATTTTCTTTTTAGCCCATCAAAAAATAATGCTGTCTTCAAGCCGAGGACAGGGCATTTTTGAAGACCTGTTGATAACCAAAAATCGAGTCCAAATTCAAAAAAGAACTAAGGTATTTCTCAATTTGTAAAAGTCAAGAAAGTGATAGAAGCCTCATAGAAAAATGAAAGAAAAAGAACAAAGTTTTGAGAGTTATGTGTAAGTATAACACACAAATTGAATGCGTTGCCTTCTAGTAAGCTACCACATTTGTTCAAGCAATTGCTGCAGCAGACAACCAAAGCGTTTTAATTCAAGCAAAAACTCGTTTTTCAGAGTTGCCTAATGTACTGATGAAAAAATATTATAACGTAACAATTAAATACATTTTTTGACTAGTTTCCTCTCATGTAGCTTATTTTTCGTTTATTCCAAATAAATTTTGCTGTTGATATTGTTGATTTAGACATTGTGAGTGACTTACATGCTTTTGAGGTATGGTTGCCAACTGTCCCGGAATGCCCGGGACAGTCCCGGAAATGAAGTCTGGCGTCCCGTATCCCGGACGGGGCCACGTCTGTCCCGGAATTTACTGACAACCAAGGCGTTCTAACATATAAGGCTATGTAAGCTTGTCGGCTTCGTTAAAAACTGGAAACGGATGTAATTCACGCGAATATTTTTGTAAATAAAAGCAGTTTACATCATTCTGTATGTGTCAATCAAATAAAAATAAGTTGAAAGTAATGTTGTGGACGAGACGTTTTGTCAAGTGTGACGTCCAGATGACATAACAATCAAATAAGTTAAACAATCGTCAAATGGAGGATAAATCACCGGTCCCCTTAATTTGAGACGATGTTTCGACTTCGTTTATCAATTGAAAAAAAAAGCAGGTACTTTTTAAATTGGTTTTGTAGCTGTAAGCGTAAAAGGCAAGTAAAGAAAGCAGTTTAAAAGTAAAGGTGAAGATATGACTAGATATTTAGTTTGTATGAAGTTAGTTAACAGGCATATTTAGTTTATAGGCCTATATCGCACTGTTAGTGTGAGGCTTTTTTCTGAGCGAGTTTTTATTATTCAGTCAGTTTTCAGGCTTACATGGCCTTCTAATAGGACGCCTTGCTGACACATCTTAGTCTTAGTCTGAGCGAGAGTTTATTGATTATTATATTTCGATAAAGATTAGGCTACGAATTTTAACATAAACTTTTGGCAGGAAATTCAAATAAAAATTTACTTATGGAAATCACCCTCAACTCACTGTTGCAGTGAACGATACCAAAGATTAATGTTTTTTTCCTTTACAGGTGCTATGGAAGTTCTTCATTATTTTTTATTAAATTTAGAGTCCCATGTCATCTTCACAAACCGAGTTAGTTGAACTAAGTAATCCTAGTGCAGAAAGTAATGTTGAGGATACATTGGCACAAACCCCGCCGAAAAAGAAAGTCAAACTTGCCAAACGATATTGTGTTTTCCATTCAGAATGGTTAAAAGAAGAAGGCATGTCATGGCTATCTAAAGTTGATGATTTTACTGTAAACTGTACACTGCTCAATTTTTTTGTCGAACTTTAGCGGCTCTACGCATCGTAAAGATAATAACGAACAAAGAGCGTTGCGTTAAGTGCAACAAAATTTGAGCAGTATACCGCCCGTTAGTTTTTGTTAGAGTTAGCACAAATGGCGTACATTTTTTCTGTTTTAGTGTTTTTTGCATTTATACTTCCAAGATTCACTATTTCACATGTTTTTTGATTTTGATAAAATTATTTAGAGGAAGGGAGTTGGTTGATAACGCTGCTCGATCATCACTCTATGACGCGCAGCACGCACTGTTGCATTTTGATGTCATTCGTGTGTCGTAAGCTTCTTATGCATCAGTTTTCAACCCTAATTGAGAGAGCTAAATTTTTGAAAATACTTTTTTCTTGAATTTTTTCTATATTACAATTACTGTAGTTTAGTTTACTGGGTAGGTGGTCAAGCGGTAACGCGTTCGTCTCTGGATCGGTAGGTTTGAGGTTCAAATCTCGGGCCGGTTAAATTGGACACAGTGTTGCCAACAGCTCGCCACAACGTTTCTTCAAAAGGAGCTGTGTTGCCTACAGGCGCAATGACGCGGAGATAAGCCCAGTCAACTCGTTACAAGCTTCGGCGTCGTACAGGGAGTATAATAAAAGGCTTGCTTTGATTAGTTCGCGGTCATCAAAATTAGCAACATGAAGAAAATGTCAGCTTCTCGTTGTGACTCTTTACATTAATCTTAGATATCACAAGTATAGTGTGCAAAGATATACAGAAGTGTGCGAAGTCATCTCTTGAATTAAATGGAAATGTTCTTAAGCAAAATCACACTGTCCAAACGCGCTAACCACCAGGTACGTAATGTAAAGCACATAATTTAAATATGAAAACGTTTGAATAAACAAAGCATTTTTTCACAGGTAACAGCTATAAGAGCGATAAATACGCTATCCGGATTTCCATCTAAAGGTGAATTTACACAGTACCGGTATCCGTTTTTCGTCCATTTTTGACCGTTTTTTTTACGCTTTTGCTTCTCCGTAAACAAGTATTCACTTTTTCATCCGCATTTTTATAAGTCCATATCCGCATTAAGTAGACTGTAATATACTGTGTTGATAAAAATTTTGTTCAAAAATTTTGTGTATGAACGATAGGAGCGATATTTCAAAATAAGGCTTTACTCCTCTGCAAAAATTTTTTTTCGAACAACTTTAGTCCGGTATGTGACAATTTGGTTGGTGCGGATATGGACATATAAAAATGCGGTTGAAAAAGGACATACTTGTTCACGGAGAAGCATAAACGCAAAAAAAAACGACAAAAACGGACGAAAAACGGATACTGTGTAAATTCACCTTTATTGGCCCTAATTCAGGGGCATGTAAATTCTCAAATTTGAATAACATAGGCTATTAATTTATGTGATATTCAAAAGTCACATAGCAGATTTTCAACAAAAAATTTTTACAACTCTGACATGAACTGAGATTTTCCAAATAAAGATTTTTACCTAATTCTGAACTAAGATTTTTAACATAAATTTTCTATAATTATGATGCGAAGTGCTACTTCACAGCTGTAGAAAATTTATGTGATATCGGTAAGGGCTACTGAGGAATGTTTGGCGTCTCTTATAATTCTACTATGATGTGATGTCTAAGATTGATTCAAAGACTCACGACGAGAAGCTGACATCTCCTCAAGGTTAATAATATGTAACAGATTTTTAAGATATCATAGTGGAAGTTGACATGGCTTCCATAGTGGAAGTTGACATGGCTTATAGTGGAATATTGACATTCCATATCATAGTGGAAGTTGACATGGCTTCCCAGGAGTCGACCACGAAGGACGTCAAGATGTTGCAGATTTTTAAGAACAAAGAACTGAGAAATTAATCATAAGGTACAGACAGTACCGAAAGTCTCAAAGGCACAATCAAACCTTTGATTAATAGCCTAAGACATACTGTTTCGGAATCGAAATTTCGCTTTTTATTTCTCTAAATATAACCAGGACTGTCGAAACTAAAATGGGGAAACAGCTGTCTAAACAGTAGCGTATCGAGGAGGGGGGCGGGGGGGAGGGGCTATAGCCCCCCCATTGTCCTGAAGAGTATGCAAATTACCCCGTTTTTAGCACTTTTGAGGTTAATTTTTGCACCAAAAACGACTGTAGCCTCCCCCATTGGCTTTGGCGATAAGAATTGGTCAAGGACCTGATGTGATTTTGACCAGAAAAACTGGGTTTCAGCCTGGCTAAAGACCTTTTTTTTTGGAGAACACCTAAATTTGGACGGAAAAACCGACTCAATTTTAGTAGACTTTTTTGTGTTTTTTTGGAGATCATCTAAATTTGGACACAAAAAGCGACTCAATTTGATTGAAGACCAATCAAAATTTGGGTCAAGATTGTTTGATGTTGTTTCTAAGCTCCAAAATAGCCCCCCCATTGCAAATTCCTGGCTATGCGCCTGTGTCTAAAGCATGCTATTGGAAATTATTTTGAATTGAACTAGTTACTAATACACCTCTAGTAATATTGTGATTACTTCATATTTTCAAAAAAAAAATCTGATATGATCTGGTTTATATGCAACTCTTTGCCTTCCAATGCTTATGTTCATACCTGCAGTTCTATAGCTATATGGACCAGGAATAAAAGACGATAGTCAATTTCGAAACAGTATGTCTTAGGCTGTTAATTAAACGCTTTATTGTACCTATAAGACTCTGGACAATGTCTATACCTTATCATTAATGTAACGAATGATTCGCATAACTTGAAAGGAGTTATGCAAACTTTCGTATTAACCAGCAATTTTTTCGATAATTTTGATTGTTACATCACATACTGCACATATGTATAGAAAAAATTAATCTTTTACAGTAATTTCGACCGTTTTATAGCAAATCGAAAGCAAAGATATGATTTAAAATTTCTAAATCAGTTTAATTAAAACAAAATGTTTCATTTAATCTGTAAAAGGCAGAGTTGTAAGTAGGGCAGCGCTTTTCGGGTCGAGTTCAGGTTTAACATTGACAAAATTTCAAGCTTAAAATTCTGGCCAGAAACGTGGCGTGTGTTTTAAATGGCTGTGAAAGCATAATTAAAATAACTTAGCAATGCCACTTGAAGAGTTTAAAATGGCATTCAAGTCGAAAATTTCTTGCTCGATTTTCTTTTAAGAATTTTTGACGGATCTGAAAACTAACTTCACTAAATTTGAGCTTTCTACGACCTTCCGTATCCAACATATGATAATTTAGATTTCCCCTCAGAAATTTTGCTAGGATTGCCAACTGCAAACAAAATTTCTAAAAGCTACTTCATGTTTGTAACTCTGAATAAGGGTTTTCTGCAGTGCTGTTGTCAAAACAAATAATAGGTTCAAATTTGTAAATTAGCTGCTTTTCAAGTGAGTTTAAGTCAACTTTCCAAAAGTTAATCTTCTGTCACAATACTGGCAACACTTATGTAAGAGGAAAATTATTGTTGACTTTGAACTGCAATCCTATCTTAAGAACGGCAACACGTAGAAAGTTCAAATTTGATGAGAATGCATTTTAGTTTTTTTCAACATTTTGGTTAACTGTGAAAAACACCACTTGAATGCCACTTTTAGGTATCAACAAGATTATGTTGTGCACAATTTATATCAATGAGTCACAAATTATCTATAATTTGTTTTATTTGGTCACAGCAGACAAATTATTTAAGGCAATTACCCGCATACCTTGTTTAAACTTACTTTAACTTTCGAGCTTTTCAGGCTTGGTTTGGGCTTCGAATAATTTTTGGCGGTTCAGGACAGGGATATCTAGAACCAAGGATGACGGTAAGGTACGCTACGTTCAGACTTTGCGTACTACGTACCTTGCACCTTGAACCGTACCGTACCGGCGTACCGTATTTCAGTTCAATTTTTGAAGCATACCGTACCAACGTATCGTACCCGTACCATTACGAAAAAGACATACCGTACCAGCGTACCGTATTTCAGTTCAATTTTTGAAGCGTACCGTACCAACGTACCGTACCCGTACCATTACGAAAAAGGCGTACCGTACCAGCGTACCGTACTTTTTAGCAAAAATTGAGGCGTACCGTACCGTACTTACGTACCGCACCGTACTGCCATCCTTGCTTTTAACTACTCGCATCTTTAACTGTCTTTGAAATCACTAGCCTATAACTCAGCGATCTCAATTCATATATTTAGCGTCGGTTTCAGCTGTTTTTTGCCTCTGTATACAAAAAGTCGGCGCAATGTGCGAAAAGTCTGGGATTTTTAATTCAAAAATCGTACCAACGTACCGTACCCGTACCTTTACAAAAAAAGCGTACCGTCCCAACGTACCGTACATCTTGCAAAAATTGAGGTGTACTGTACCGTACCAACGTACCGTACCGTACTGCCATCCTTGTCTAGAACATCGGGATCGCTTACTTTGCTTTTTTCGCACGTTTTGTGTGACAACAGTGGTGCTACGCTGCGCTCTCATTCTTCAGATGCTTAAATGATCACATTGCGAAACTGCTCGTTTTGCGCAATGTGCGTTGTCAAAATCGCTCGCACGTGTTGGGTTGTGAGCGGTTAATGACACTAAGAAGTTTCGTTACTTTCAGTGTTTGCGATTATTGTTAAAAATTTGGGAAAATGCACATGATAGTAAGATAAGTTATAGATTACAAAAGTGCCGTTTACAGGACTAGTCAACTGTGCAATAGTTACTAATCTGAAATCCTGTACTACAGTAGCCTACTGTAATCTTAGCAGCTTTTTTCAGTGACTTGGTAAATGCAAATGTATCAGCTAGTTTTCGAGATTGTAGTTTTTGAGATCAAGCTCAATAAATTTAACTCAACAATATTTAGCTAGTTTGCGCTTAAGTTAGTCATTAGACTATTCTTGTATATCCTTGCTTAGGACTATTCGGAGATATCAAACAGCTTTACGCTCTGGAAGAAGAGCATAAAACTTGAAAATAGCACATACTTTAAAAAATTGCACAAACCAGGGTGTCGAACCGAAGCTGAACCCGAACCGTAAACCCGAATGAACCGTTTCATTTTGGTGAAACCGAACCTGAACCAGCAAAATTTTACTTCAGTGAACCTGAACCAAACCTGAACCTCGAAAATTGTGCTCAAGTGAACCCAAACAGAACCTGAACCCCTAACAAAAGTAAGAATATAATTTTCCATCTCCGGATGCTGTTTAGCAGCGTATATTTGTATATATTAGCATATATTTATGTATACTATATGTGTATATTTGCATGTTGTTTAGCGGTAATTTCAGACTTAAGAGTGTTTCACTTTTCAGAACATTTAGCTGCATAGTGCATACAATTGCAATTGATTGCAGAAAGCTTTGTGTAGCATTTCGTTTTAATCTGATTAATATTAATTTCTTTTTATGGTGTTTTAACTCATTCGTTTAATTTCTATTTTTCTCGATTTAGAATTACAGGAATGGGACTTGCCCAAACGTATTGGTTCTCTAAAGGTGCAAAGTTTAATAAATTTTTTGGTTTCATAAGTCAGCAATTAGCACTAACTACACTACAAATACAAAGGACAAAACTTCATTATCTTCTTTCCTTTAAAAGAAGTTCAATAATTCGTCCAAATTGATAGATCATTACTAATGGGGATTTTCAATTCTGTATTATGTATCGATATAACAATTTTTGACAATTTTAGATTCCTATTTCCTACTGCTGCAATCTAGTTTGGTATTAGTTTTACCCTTTTTTTAGTCAAAGATAGTTCAACATCTACTACCTTGTCATTTTTTTAACTTGGTGTTTTCAGGTGATTACAGTAGATAGTGCGCTGTGATACATAGGTGTGAAAGTGTCAGCTACTTTTTAATGATTGACTTTTATTTCTAGCTACTTTTTAATGATTGACTTTTATTTTAATGATTGACTTTAATTCTAGCGTAAATAATTTTTCAGTAACTAAATTGGGTATTTGATCCTGAAAACTCTGTACACCGAAAGTCGTCAGTAGCTTAAAACTTGAGCGGTCTTATGCGTCCACAATACGTTTGTAGAGCTTTTCTCACATGCTGTTATTTTCAAAAGACATTTTAAAAAAGTGAAAAATTGTGATTCAACAGCTCTCATCGGATGATTGTTGTGAAACAGATTGTAGCACAAAAACGTCCCAAAGCATAAATGGCCAAGCTAACAAATATCCTTGTTTAATGCATTGCCGGATAAACGTTCCGGTATCTAACTTATCACACGTCAACTTTCTGCACGACTAATTTTTAAATATTAAATTTAGTCGCTATGGAGAAAACATTAGAGTGTAGGGTTTTTTTAAGTAAACTATTGTTTTGAATTGACTGCAAAAAAGCATTAATTTGACGAAATCAGATACAAAAATAATTCTGTTATTTTAAAGATCTTGTTTAGTGTTTTTACCTGAACATGATAAGTGAGTTTGTATACTCATTTTCTTATGTAGCCATAACTGTTAAACGAAAAGCGTTTTACTGTAGGTCTACTTTAATCCTACTTAACTGTGATTCATAGTTAGTATTGAATTAAAACTGAAAATTTGAAGTCGATTAGGTGGATATGACAATCGTCATAACTTTGAAAATAGTCTATTCGGGTGTTGCAGTTGCCCCGACCTCTTCGGTTTTTTTTCTACCTTCTTCAAAATAGGAGGTTACCAAAAAAAATCAAGAATACAAAGTTTGAGAAAAAAAAAGAGGTTTAGGGGCCGCACAAAGAAGTTTTTTACCCAGGATTTGGTATTTGTTTTATTTTGTGCCGCTAGATGGTGCTATGTGAAATCTTTGTTACTAATGAGCCATGGCAAAAATGAACATTTACGTTTGGTCGTATACATTTAAAAAAACTTCACTACAACTTCCAAAACTGTGTACATTTATGTTTTGTTTTTGTTTTTTCAGAATTAATAGTGGTCAAAATTGATCACGTTTCTACGCTGAGAAACTACAACAGAAACTCTATTGAGTTAGACCTACAGTATCTATTTTGGCTGGCTGTGTAAAACATAGTGAAACATAGCCTACATTATTACTTTCTTAAAGAATGACGGTGCAGACTACGCTTTAGACCTAGTTATTGAAATTTGTTAATCTGCTGTCCTAACATAACTATAGTTACAGCAGCAATGTACTAAAACCATATTTGTTATATTTTGCTGTGTACGATACGGAGTTTAGTCCAATCTACTTTGTACAATCTCAATAAAACATGAACATTAGTAGATCTACTAGCAATATACCATTACTAGATCTGTAAATTCTTGCAGTTGGCTGCCAGGAACTATTTTTATACCTCATGACAATACTATAAAAAGCGCATGTTTTCCTACCACGAAGCTGGAATTCCAACAATTCGTTAATTAAAAATTATTGAGAAAAAACGAACCCGGTAGATGAAATGAAAAATTTGTGCAAATGCAACTTTAACAAAACAAGCAGTAGAAAAGCAAACAAAACCATTGAAAACTTCAAGGAAAAATCTTTCTCTTTTTATTGCCCTCTTTCCCGTGAGGGCTGCGTGGCAGCAGCTTGAGATTAGGCCGCCACGCTTGACTTCCTCATCACCCGCATCATTTTGCTTGGGTGAAGTCCCAAACAATTCCACCCAAGATCCTCAGTGTAATATTGATTCATATACAGTAGTTCTTGGTCGTCCAACCTTTTTTTTCCCTTTTACTTTGGCAAGTAAAGCTTGTTTGGAAGTTTTTCATGAGGCCTTCTGCTTATATGGCCAAACCATCTAAGCTGAGATCTTTCAATCTGAAGAAGTAATGGCTTTAGAGATTTTCGAATCTCAATAGATGTGCACCTATTCAATCATGTAACTCCTTTGATTTTTTGGAGAAGCCTCATTTTGGACGCTTGCACTTGAGATCGCACCCTTTCAATCATTACCAAATTTTCATGACCATACAGAGATACAGCAGGTGAAAAGAGACAAAGATTGTTTTGAAAATTGAGAGATTTGCTTTTTTTCGACAATTTTCGTCTCACAACAACTAAATAGTGAAAGTTCTCATTATTGCAATTGCCTTGCCCACTCGGATATTCAGTTCCTCATCTTGCCTTCCGTCACTCGTGAATGCAACCCCAAGATACTTGAACTTGTATACTTCTTTCTGTGTCGATTCATTCAGTTGCAGCAAGCACTGATTAGGTTTTCTTGAAACATGAAGCTTTGAACGTGCTTATTTTTATTTCTGCAGTGTCATAAGCAGCTGCAAACCTATTTAATGTGCGCTGAAGGCCAGTTTCTGTAAAAGCAGAATCAAATCATCAGCACATAGCAGGCAACTGATTTTTTAATTTCCTATCGTGGCAAACTTATCAGTTTGGTTGCATTTGTCGATCCAATTCATGTAAACAAACAAAGAAGAAAAAAAAACAAAACGCACCTTTGCCGGAGTTCAACGCCTGTATGGAAAGCTTTGATTGCTTGTCATTTACTCAACCACGAAACTCCATTCTGCACCATAGGAATGCCTTAATGGCATGTAACAACTGACCAGCAACGCCATTCTCCTGCAGAACCCTCCAAAGTTAGAAAGACAATCATATTATACTTTTTCGAGATCAACAAAGCATACTAAAAAATCTTTGCCATTTTTCCAATATTTCTCAAAAATTAACAAAAAATTGAACACAACAATGAAATCTTGGTCATCAAAGCAACGCCTTTACATGATTAAAAAATGAAGAAAAAAAAAATTTTTGCATAGCTTGATGTCTGATTAAAAAACCAGGATCGAGAATAAAGGAAAAACTTTGGCTGTCAAAGAAAAGAAACGAAAATTATGACAGCTTATATCAATAAGATGCTTTTTGTTAACACAGCTTTCTAGAATAAAAAAAAAAGACTGATATTGGGTAAAAAACAATAATGAGCGGTTTTCAGTTTAAAAGTAGAGCCAGATATGAAACTAATACTAAATTAGAAAAATATGCAATAATTTGGTATTAATTATGCTTGTGGAAGTAGGCCTATAACACAACTTTTGATAACTTTTATTTAGGTAGTTCTCTTGTTGGCTATGCTCTAAACAACAACTCCAAAAACAGTAGAAATAATCAAAAATGATTACAAGTTTGACTTATCGTCCAACAACATTCAAAATGAAAAAAACATTTTTTTTGAAATTGCCAAAACTTTAATGTCATTGTGAGACCCTTAAACGTTGACAAATTTTTACGAAACTTGACCAAAAGATTTTTTGTGCGAAGCCTCCAACTTGAGCTAAGGTAGAAGTTGCCACGATAAAATTTTCAAATTTATGGGGAGGCTGCAACACCCAATTGTGTGAGCCGTTTTATTAAGCTTTTTACGTTTTGGTGACAAAATAAACAATTACTTACTTTCTTACTTATTAACTAAGGTGACGTCATTGGTGTTTTGGCAACGTCATCACTTTGACGTAGCATTTTGTGGTTCATATTCTTAACACCAACATCAATGCGAAATTTTAACAGCTCGTGTTTTTAACAAAAATGTTAGTCAGGTGATAACGCTATATCAACAAAACAAAATTTTTTGAAAAATAAAAATACTAACAAACTTTCACGCCAAAATTGGTTAATAGCTGAGGTAGAACGGCATGCAATTGCTGTCCTCACACCCCCGTCAAAATAAACTGATAATAGTGTAATATTGTTTTGGTTTTGCAACAGCAACTAAATGTTTGGCGAAATTGAATTTGCCAGCATTATTCTTTAGTTTGTAGTTAATTGGCTTATTCAACTAAAAATGAGAAAGAAAACTTTTCATTCACATCGTGTCGATGATGTTTTAATGAAATTGTTTGAAGACCGCAAAACCAACGCAAAATATTACGATTTTCGAATTTCTGTGAGCGGACGAACTTTTCCAATCCATAAAAGTATTGTTGGGCCTCAGTCAGATTATTTTGATAAAATGTTCGTTAGTCAGATGAAAGAACAAAACCAACATCAAGCAACTATTGAGGCAATTACAAAAGAAACTATGAAGTCTATTCTCGATTTTCTCTACACACGTTCTATTGAAATTACTTGCAACAACGTCTGTGGGATAATGGAAGCAGCAAATTACTTTAACATTTTAGATGTGAAATACTACTGTGCCAAATTATTATCAGACGAAGTAAAGCCAGAAAACTGTCTCAGATTGAAAAAAAATTTGACGATATACGATTGTCGTTATCTTTCAGAGAAGTTTGAAAAAGTTATTGAGAAAAACTTTGAAGCTGTTATAGGCTCGTACGACTTTCGATTTCTCGAATTGGAAGAAGCAAAATCTGTTTTAAAACTTAAACGAACAATTATAGCGCAAGTCAATCTATTCTAAAAAATACCTCGGTTAACATAATAATTATTGCGGAAGTACTTCGTATTTTTACACCTTTGATGAAATCTTGTATGAGTGCAGGAAATATTTTAAGTGTTACGTTACAATTGATTAGTTTAGGATACTTTCCAAAGTCTTACATTTTGAAGTTTGAACGCGTGGTAAGTCAATCGAAAAATGTTGACGAAACTTTGGCATTCTTCATTCGGTGCTTCAAACACAGGGCCAAGTGTAATTGGAAAAATGACTAGTAAACGGCGTTAAAAGCATCACGTGTTTTATCTCTGCATTGCATTTTTAATTGCTATTTTAATGAAAACAAAGTACCGGTAATTAACTGGTTTATAGATAATTGGAATATGCTGCAGGATGATATAGAAACGATCACATTTGCTGTTCTTAAACTGAGATGTCAGATATACCTACCAAAATATGAAAAATCACGGCTGGTTTTCTATTTGAGTGAAATTTTGAAGCTTGACGATAAAGCAGGATTGAAACTTATAAAGAAACTTGAAAAACATATACCAGTAGCTATCACTACTTTATTTGCTGCGTCTGAGGACCGTGTGTACAAAACTGTGATTGGTTGGATCAAGCATGACGTCAGCAAACGAACGTCGCACTTATTCACTTTGTTTTCAATGATCCAAATAGAACATATTTCAAGGTACCATAAGGATGAAGTAGTAATGAAGGAACCTTTGATTCAGGAGTCTTTTGAATGCATGAACATGCTTTTTCAATCCACAGCCGGTCGCCCTCGATTCTAGAATTAAAATAAACAAAGAACTAGCAAAATAAAACTTGTTTTAAAACATTATTTGTACTGCTATGTTGATGATACAATTTTTCTGCAATATTAAAGTGTGTACTAAACTAAATTGCTTGTTTTGGTAAAAAAGAATTATGCTTTTTTAATAGGATTTCTGATTAGAACTAACGTTTGTAACTCAACGCTTTTACTTGAGGTTTTGCAATGGTGTTGATGTAATAAATTGTAGTACTTCAAGTCACATCCCCATAAACATGGGGTCGTGTAAAACACGTGTCAAAGTGGGAGAATTGTCGGGTAACTCGTGTCCGTGCTTCAAACACCAATTTTACACGTATTTTACACCAGTTGCATGCAAGTTGTTCAATTGTTTTTTTAGTGCATTTTTCGAACAATTTTGTTTTCCCATTTCTTTTTACTAAACATTTAAGCGAAATTTCTGAAAAAAATTTTTTACCATTAAATTCAAGTTACACGTGTATTTTGCGTGTTTTTTACGTTTCAATTGACACCAGTTTCACGAACTTTTGCGGACAGAAAAACGTTGTTTTAACATTGAACTTATGCAATTTTACTCTTAGGTTGGCCCTTAGAATCTATAAAAAAAATTTTAAACACAAAAGTAATAAATGAAACTCGGGTTTTTCTCGTGTTTTTTACGTTTCAATTGACACCAGTTTCACGAACTTTTGCGGACAGAAAAACGTTGTTCCAACATTGAACTTATGCAATTTTACAGTTAGGTTGGCGCTTGGAATCTATAAAAACATTTTCGAACAAATAGCAATAAATGAAACTCGGGTTTTTCTCGTGTTTTTTACGTTTCAGTTGACACCAGTTTCACGAACTTTTTTAGACGGAAAAACGTTGTTCCAACATTGAACTTATGTAATTTTACAGTTAGGTTGGCGCTTGGATCTATAAAAACATTTTCGAACAAATAAGCAATAAATGAAACTCGGGTTTTTCTCGTGTTTTTTATGTGTACATTGGCACGGAAGCCGTCGCACAAACTGCATGCCAGTATTTCAAACAACGTTTGGACCTCTCACACGTAATTTGTATCTGCCATATTCAAGATTGCTATTTTTTATTGTATGGTATTTATTTGTGCCATTGATACACGTGTATTTTACGTGTTTTTTACGTTTTAATTGACACCAGTTTCACAAACTTTTTTTGGCTCGAAAAAGTTTTTCTAACATCAAACTTATGCAATTTTACTCTTAGGTTGCTCCTGGGAATCTATGAAAAAAACATTTTCAGACAAAATAGCAATAAATAAATTTTTTTATATTCTCGTGTTTTTTGTGTAAACATTGGCACGAAAACCGTCGCACAAACTGCGTGTCTGTGTTTTCAAACAACAATTAGGATAATCGCATTAGGATTGACATTGATCTCATTCTTTTGGACTCAGCCGTCCCATCCCCCGTTTTTTGACAATTTTTATTGGCAACACTGAGGCTGATCAACGTTAACGTTTTCGCCGCCATAATCAGGTAAAGTCTAGAACACCGAATTTTCAAATTAAAACTGGACCACAACGATAAATACCGAGGTTACAACATATCAACACGCGTTTTTCTGGTGTATTCTACAGGCAAATCTGAAAGCATCGTGGCAAAATTAGTTTAAAATTGTATTTGTTTACATAACAATGGAGATTAGATAGCTGAATTACTCTGTTACCGCTTGCCACGTGACAGCTGAATGTACTGCTTGCCACGTGTTAGAGTGAAATTTTGCTCAGTTTCAGTTTTAGATGCAGTTATACTTACAGAAGATAGAAAAATGATTAGGCCTACAGTAGTTGCAATTCTCAAAAAGATAGGTAAGTAATTATTATAGTTAAATTTATGTTAAAAACCTACTAGTTTAGTCGTGTAGAATCAGGAGTAGGCTAACCGTTGTAGATACTTAAGTAATGATTAAATGGCAAAAATTGGTTTGGCGAAAGTAAATATCTGATATGGTGATATTGCTGTACCGCATTAGGGTGGTAACCACCGAAGTCGACCCAAAACACCGCCGTAGTGAGCTTATATCCGAAATTAAAGTTAGCGCCTTGCTCAAGGGGTTTAGTTAAGATTGGGGTTAGGGTTAGCACCGTTTAGAGTTAGGGCAATCATCTTAAGTTAGAGTTAGAATTAACGCTACCTTGGGGTTAGGGTTGAGTTAGGATTAATGCTACCTTGGGGTTAGGGTTACGTGGGTCGACTTGTTCGTGGGATGACTTCGATGGCATCCGTCGTATATAGGATGGGGTTAATCAAACATGTCATGATATACGTCATAAAAGGATAGGCTATATGCTTAAAATTCCGCAAAAACTTATAAGGTAATGGAATACTTCTAAATGTATTATTATCAGTTATTGATGTAAAATATTTGAAACCATTTTTGGAATTATTGCCTATAGCAATAGAGTTCAATTTCCACTATCAGATATTTCCATAGGTGGGCACTAGTCCATTAATCGTTAATCCGTGAATAATGAAACTAACTTTTTCTTTAACTTGTTAATTCGTTGAAAAGTTTTTTCATGTTAACTTCCATTAAGGTTTTATTGTTAATATTTTGCATCATTCATTCATCGTACCGGTACAAGCCAGTTTGCACTGGTGACGCTTGTTGCGTATTAGCACAAGTTTTATAGAAAAAGCTAAGAAGGGAGCTATTGTTTGTGGCAAATAATAAGCTGGAGCCTCATAGGTCAATTCTGAATTAATTATATCGCTGTTTGCAATTTCCAAAAATTTTTCAATCGCAGCTTCGTTGGTGCATTTGAACTTATTTTTATCTTGAAATTAGATTGGACTGTAAAATGTAACGTTCTAACACCGAAAGACCACCATAGTATTAAATATTTCTTTACAATCAGCTTAACAGCGTCAATGCATATTCTACAAGCGAGTGAATGAAAAGAAATGTAAATTACAGGCAAAATATTAACGGACTGTATTAACTTCCGTTAATTAAAGCTGAAAATTACGGATTAACGTTAACAGAGGTGTGAAGTTTGTTAATGGACTAGTGGTTAACGAAGCTAACGTTTTGCATTAACTTGCCCACCTATGGATATTTTTAGATGTCTGTTGATGAAAGGTGTAGCATCAGTTGCTGATGATTTTTTGGACTTCACTTACTTATTCGATTGTTTTTTTGGTAGATTTGCAAAGAGGCAAATATTCTTAACTGTTGTAGGTGACCATTTACAATCGAATAATTTGTTATCATTCGCATAGGCTTACTTATACATTGCAAAATTCTTTGTAAAGTAAAAAAAATTCTTTGCATACTTAATTTTTTAGGAACATAGTTACTGGTTTTAGCGCCAAATCTAATGTTTATTTGAATGTGTAGCTTCTGTGTCAGGTTTTGTTTATTTGATGCATTATGATGTGACTTGAACTTTCTTAATTTGACTTTATGCGTAAGAACATTGATAAACTGTACTCTGTACTGCTTGACAACATGTATATTGCTTTCCAATTTTCGTTTTTATGATTACAAACTAAAACTAAATTGGTGTCTTTCACCTTCAGTACAAGAGCATATAGCTTTAGGAAAAGAAATAATGACTTACAATCTAAAAATATTTCAAGTTTTCTCAAAAGACCAAAGATTGGGTCCATGACAACTGACCGCAAACAAACTGACCGCAAAGAACATCGATTGGTGGAGAAGGGCGATCCTAAATATATTTTTACTATCCCCAGAGCCATTTTGCCCAAACCCTCACTTTGTGACAAAATCACTGCGACGAAATCAGAGTCAAAATCATGTAACAAAATCATTGCTTCGCGGTCAGTTTGTTTGCAGTCAGTTTGTTGCGGTCAGTTGACTTGGCTCACAAAAATTGAGGCAAATTCTCGTTATCTTAAGCCATAGACTGAGGCTAAAAATCCAGCTATCCAAAAATGTATACTTTCTCCATAATTGATGGTGATGGAAAACGTTTTAAAAAAATTACGCATTTCACTGTGACGTCAAAAATTAAACTATGAAGTAACATTAATATGATTCCTCTTGACTGCCCCCTTATCAAAACTATTGCATACGTCATTGTAGTTCATGTAAATTTAGTTGTATTTTGACTATTTGAATTTCTTAATTGGTTAAGCTAATATAATGCCATCTGTGCCTACTATAGACTCTAATAAGGTACCAACATACTTTTCAATAAACAAACAAAGATATACAATTTTTGAGATTTTTTTCATCTGTTATGTGTTCAGTAGGCAGAGTGAAAAAATTTACATGAAAAATATTCAAAAAATCAAAATTTGGAATTTAATGGTTTATTAACGTCGGTGTTGCCAATAAGATTATCAAGAAACAGGAGATGTTAGGTCGCGTTTGAAGTACAATATCTCTGAAACGCCTGAGTCTAAAAAGATTGGGGTCAACACCAATCTAATCTAATGCAATTGTCCTAACTTTTGATATCTCCATTAATTTTGCCTGCAATCCTCTTTTAAACCTAGCTGTTCTAGAATTATTCTACATCAACGCAAGGTGTGGGCCACCATGATTTTAACTTTTATTTGCAACTTTGATGTTAATGACATTGGTGATGTCATCCCAGTTCTATCATAAAGCAACACTGCAGCTAGTTGTCCGGGTTGCCGCTAAAAAATAAAATCAGAGAGGCCCTTACATTGTGTTTAAAGAGAATATCTACGTAATAGCTGCGTTAAGTAGGATGGAGTCGATGCAAATCGAATACGATTGCCAGTGATTTGCTTCTAGTCCTCATGTAACTTGTAACTACAATTGTGCAAATAACTAAACTTTTTCCAGTGTTTGAACAACCGTATTTTTCAAAATTCAAAATGTTTTAGACATTTAGGGTGTGTGATTGACATTTCTTATTGCTGTACTTCAGTTTTGCAGGAGTTTTTGAAGTTGGAGTATCTGTAATCTAGTTGCAATGAATGACGATACGCACGATGTTAGTAAATTAGGTTTTAAAAAAGTCTTTGTTGTGGAATCTTTTCCATGCCTAAATGAAGTGGAACTAGTCCCGAAAAATTGATTATTTAATGATAAGGACATTACAAAGTGCTACTGGCCTAATGTTGCTAGTCATAGAGCAAGAAAGATCTGCGTTCGATATCATAAATCATCTTCACTGTGGAAAACATACACAGTTCAAGTGATATATGAAACAAGTAAGAGCAGTTTTACAATATTGGTATTTAATATCTTATGGATTATCTCAAGACAGAAAATGCATCGATTATCATGTTTGATATTGTTTAAGACTTTAAGGTTATGACTTCAAGTGATTTTTACGAATACATTTAGGGTTATTTTAGATTGAACTATCTAGTTAAGATTATGCTAGAAAGATAAGCTAAAGAAGTATCTAAAACATGTTGTTCCACGAATTCAGTTTTTTACCTCTATCGTTTTTCAGATAATGAATTTCAAAGTTCAGAACAAAATTGCATATTCTTTGCAATGTCGCTACTTGCAATTTAGTTTTCCAAAATTATCTATACGGTATTGTAAAGTAATAAATATTTTGCAAGCATATGGTTGCAAGGAATGCAAGCCTTTAGCAGTAGGTCAGCAGTGGAAAAGAAATGCTCACAAAAACTAGGCAAAACCTCAAATAGCGAAAAATTAGATTTTTGACTGGCGACTCTTTAAGCAAAATGTTTTTATTTTCCAAATAAAATAATATCTCTGAACTATAAGTTGTCGAAAACTGAAAACCAATAAGGTTATGTTTTGAAAGCTTTTTTAACTTTTGGATTTTGGTCTTACTTTTAGCTGTGCTTCACCTCATTTAAATTTTTGTGACTTATTTTCTATTTCTTTCAATAAAGTTTTTTTGTTAAGCAATTGATGTAAATTGTGTTAAATACGCTAACTTCCAGTAACATTTGTAGTTAACAGTAGCTAATAATTATTTTCCGTGTTTGTGCATGCCGAGCCAAGTCAACTGACCGCGACCAACTGGCCGCGAAGCGACGATTTCGTTGCATTGGTTTCGTCACTGATTTCGTCGCAGTGATTTTGTCACAACGTGAGGGTTTGGGCAAGATGGCTCAGGGGATAGTAAAAATATATTTAGGATCGCCCTTTTCAGCCAATCGGCGTTATACGCGGTCAGTTTGTTTGCGGTCAGTTGTCTTCGAAGCAGGACATCCTGACGCGAGACAACTCACCCCCAGAATCCTGACGCCAGGGACATCTTGACGCCAGGGACATTCTGACGCTTGGGACATCCTTACGCCAAAAACTCGAAACTTTCGCGCTTCGCTTTTTTTCTTTCTTTTCTCCTTTCCGCGCTACGAATTTTTTCTCAAAACGATTAACGTTCGGTTATTGTGACGTAAGTATAATAAATTCCGTTAATTGCAAACTTTATAGGAATCTCTATTTTGCAGAAACAACTCAAAAGCGAGTTGTATTTTCGCTAAAATAACCATGATACAATCGAAAGCCAAGTTAGCAAATCTGTAAAAATGCTGGCGATAAGTTTCAAACGATAACCGAATGCCGCGATTGAAAATAATATACTTTGGTATTATTAAACGACCACGTAGATAATTCATAATAATCTGTGTGGTTAATTTATAGAGAAAAATGCTCTAAAACAAATTGTATGTTAACGAAAATATTAAAAATATAGTTCGAAGTCAAGTACCGCAAATCGAAATCAATTAATGCAGCGATTAAAATTTGTTATTTTTGCCTATTATTATTGGATAACCACATTAACGAGCATTTTCATTAAAAAATTGTTAGTTTTATATTTGCAATAGTTTGCCTACACACAACGTTCAAAATTAAGAGTTGAAATGACGGCCAAGAATGAAATAGATTAAAAATACAATAATTTGTAATCATCCAATTAATCAATATCCCAACGGGTGGTTTATTTAGTTTTAACCTCAATTAATGGGCTGTTAGTTTTTGCAATCGCATTTTTTACTTTGAATGACTTGAAAGGACGAAACAACACGTTCACACGCTTCGTATCAGCATACCAAATTGCAATTTCTTCGCTCGCAAAATCGAAGAATTCGAACAATAACAAGTTGCTAATCGAAAAATTCGATCATTAACAAGGCGCTAATTTCGATTAGCTTAAATCTTTTCCGTTTATGTGTCATACTTTACTTTTTTAATCAGAAACACAATATATTTGAGGCAATTTGAGAAACACAATATATCTGAAACTTGCGTAATACACGGTGATTGCAATATAATAATAAAAAGGTTGAACTTTAAATTCTCGCAAAACTTTAAACCACTTTAAATTCTAGCAAAACTGTAAAACGATTACAGATAATTATGATTTTGTTTACCACAAAAAGTTAAGATAATGCCGCCTGTCAGCTTTTTTCTCTATAAATTACAGCATTTTTCTCTATAAATTAACTCATAGATTATTATGAATTATCTACGTGGTCGTTTAATAATAACAAAGTATATTATTTTCAATCGCAGCATTCGATTATCGTTTGAAACTTATCACCAGCATTTTTACAGATTTGCTAACTTGGCTTTCGATTGTATCATGGTTATTTTAGCAAAAATACAACTCGCTTTTGAGTTGTTTCTGCAAAATAGAGATTTTTAAAAAGTTTGCAATTAACGGAATTTATTATACTTACGTCACAATAACCGAACGTTAATCGTTTTGAGAAAAAATTCGTAGCGCGGAAAGGAGAAAAGAAAGAAAAAAAGTGGAGCGCGAAAGTTTCGAGTTTTTGGCGTAAGGATGTCCCGAGCGTCAGGATGTCCCTGGCGTCAGGATTCTGGGGGTGAGTTGTCTCGCGTCAGGATGTCACGGACCGCAAAACATATATATCTATTCATTGTACAATTGCTCTTTCTGGTAGCTTCATTTTAAAACTTTACTTATGTATTGTGTCAAATGGTTTATCTTCTGTGTAGTCTTCCCTTGTTGCTTTTAACTAATTTTTTTTTCAAGGTGACTTGGCTAAGGAGATGATAAAATTACGTGAAGCTGAAGACAAAACGGATGTAAACACAACATGTGTTTCAGATGACGATATGATAGTGAAACGATCTGCATCAAAACGCCATAACAAGTATGTTGGCGAATTGCATGTGTTTAATTGTATTTTTATGCTCACAATAACGTTGCTTCGTACGTTTGAGCAAAAAGAACCTTTTTGTGAAATTGCCTTGTGTTTCCAAACTTGGTGCCACTTAATGATTGCTCTTGATAATTTAATGTCCATGTTGGTTTTCAACTGGACTGTTTATAGTTATAACGCGCCAGGAAACTACGGTACTTGATATTTTGGTCAAAATGAAAGCCTACTACCAATATTCCGGGCTGCTTCTAAGGGTTTGTCGGCCTTAAGTTGGCTATCCTTGGTTTACAAAATCTTTTAAATAAGTTATTCCAAAACTGCTTTGTGGTCACTCAAGAAACTCAATAATTGTTTTTAAAAAAATTAGTTAGCTTGACGACTTAGAAAATTAAGGAACTAGGCGATTCTGTTGAGATAAATGGCAATATTAAACTTGCACGCTAAAATTTCTGGAAGCATTTTGTATCCCACGTTGCGTTTTGGGAATACATTACATATCAGTAATAACCACTTTTACCAATTTTCATATTGGTTGTGCTGCCAGGTTTTTACTGCATACACTATTTATGGCTGTTTCATTAGTGGAGGCAAAAAAAGTTTAGTGTTGCAAACATATGCATTTTTATGAGATGGTTGCTTTTAAAGGTATTTCTTTTTGTGGTGCATCAAAAGCTCGTATGCTTAATTTGCTGTTTCTTCAATTAAGCAAATGTTTTTCGTTGGAAGATTTAGCAATACATTTGTTCAAAAAGGGTTCAGTTGATTTTCAATTGTTGATTCAAATGAGAAGGCATCCTTTTTTCTTTTTGTCAACAATGGTAAATTTGTCGAGATGATTAATTGTTCAAAAGCACGTACAAACTGAAGTATTGACGACACTTCGAGATACTTCAATCTTTTGGTATGCCAAGAGAGAATTAGATAGCTAAAATATCATCCAGAAACTACTGAAAAAAATTCGGTTTAGTGCGAAGTTAATTGCAATAACAACCAGCTATTGTAGCAGAAAAAAAATGGTAGCGGTAATGCGGTGTCATACAAATTTTTGAAAAGTCAGCAATTTTTAAGAATAATGAAAAAATTGCTATTCATAAAATGAGGAAACGTGCTATTGACTAAAATATGAAATTTATTTTACATCCATTTGCATAGCCTATGGCGTATCATGTGAATTGCTGTTTGTAGTAATTGGCTAAAAGTACGGTTGTTTTTGTTGCTAAAAAACCGAGAAGACTGGTGGAGTCTGATGAGGAGCAAGGTTCTTCTAGTTCTAATATTTGAAAGTTGACCTCCCAAGACTCACGCCACTTGGTACTCCAAAAGTACCGCAAATTCCTGCTATACTGGAAACTGTAAAAACTCTTGAGGTTGGGAATCACATTGCAGATAAATTTAATGGAGAGATCTCTTAAGTTGTAAGTCCCTTTGGGTTGTGCAAGGCTGTCTTGTTTTCGGAAATTCATTATTTTGATCGATAAGGCATGGAAAGAGCTATCAGCCCTATCTTCCAGATCTTAAAAATGCTTACTATTTTATCATCAATAATGAGCAAACAGGTAGATTTTGCTCCTTTTCGTTGATATTTGTAGTTGCTTCATGTTTATTGTCCTGCACAATCCGCACATTGTTCGTTGCGATAAGCAGTAATTTAGGTGCTCGGAGAAATCCGCACTTGCATAAGGGATTTTCGATGGTCCAATGCTCCTGTGGATTTCTTCGATATCTTGCCCACTAAATTTGCTGATTGTTCTAAACCAGAGATAATCATCGTAAAACGTTCTATCCAATGTGGCAACAACGTGACCAGGGTGGGGGTTTAAAAAACCGTAGCCTTTCCACTCTTGGCCACGCGGTCGACTTTTTGTATAGATCCGTTTGACTGAAATCAGCTTCTGATTGTTTCAGAAAATTTTCAAATTGATGAAGTACCTGCACTGGCGGAAGCTGAAGGAAAAAGCGAACGAAATTGCTTTAGTTCTTCTTCTAACCAAGATGATCATGATGAAAAACTGGTTTCGTTATGCAGGGAAGGTACGATACTGTTTTCTGTGGAATTTTGGATGTAGCCCTAACGATTAAGGCGCTCACTACTCAATAATATGGTACTGTTAAGCTTTGCGCGACTTCATGCTCGGCGAAGCTGCATACCGCTGCCATAATTTCTTTTTTTACTGTATGTTTTGTATATTTTTTAATCTGTTAATTCGCGATTTCCAAAATGATCAATTTTTTTATCGTTGTAATATCTTTGTGAGATATCTAAAATAAAATTAAACGCGGAGAAAGACGATAATTTTGGGCTATTTAAACAAGGCTTGTGGCTACGTGCAATAGCATATTGGAGTGATTAAGAGTAACATATGCAGTGTACTTTTAATTTAAGAATTTTTCAAAAAGAACCAGAAATAATGCAAAAAAAACAACATTCGTATATTAATTTTTTTCGATTGAGCATAAAATACTTGCTAGAAATAACTTACCGTACTGCGAATATTGAGCGAGTCAAATTCTGCTCATTATGTTTTTTAAGTAACAGACTTATAAAAAAACTGTTATGTACGGTTATCTTCATGCAAATTTGTTGAGTTTTGGTACCCTTATTGTAAATTTAGTCTAGCATGTTAGCGGAGGTAAAAACTAAAAAAGGACTTGTGCAAAGTATTAAGTTACCAAAATAGTAAAATTTGAACCATAATTGCGGTAGACGTAAATCTAAACATTTAAAATGTTAGAAAAAAGTTTGGAGTTTTACAAAACCTTATTATTTTGCAATATTTTAGCTCGTCGAACTCGAATTACTCGGATAGAATTGAAACAAGAAATTAATTCCGTTCATCAAAAATTGGATGCTATTTTGTCCAAGATTGGGCAATGCCCTGCAGTTGCGATTGCATCCGTTCTGGTAATTGGATGTCCGGAAGAATTTTCGCTTCCGGTGGGCGAAATGAGGGTCTTTGAAAAGTTGGAATCCACGCAGCTAGAATGTGTTGAGTCTCAAAAAAAGCTGGTAAGATATATTTTGTTCTTGCAATGTTGTATAAAAATAACAAAAATGTGACTTTTTTGCCGTTTTTTAGCCTTGTCTACACTCTGCTTCAATTTTTAGTTAGCGCATGCTCACTTTTTAGTTGTATTGTGTTACTTGAAGTTGCTCTACGTTCGACCAGGCGCGGTCGCTTGAGCGAGACTAGGTTTAAAATTTTTTTCGCTCTGCAGCGATTAGCTGCACTTTGGCTTTGCGTAGAATTTATACGAAAAAATGCCGAATATGGGCGTGTGGTTGGCGAAAATGTGGTTCAGTCTTGACACTGTGATTTGATTCGCTCTCGTTCGTATGCACGTTAAACACACAAAAACCTTGCGCATAGTGTAGATGGTGCTTTATAAGAAGTGCAAGTCGACTTCGACATTAAGCTATAAAAGAATTACTTGAAATGCTACGGATTCTCGCTAGTTTGGTAGTATAAGCCTGTGATTCTGTGTATGCCGGTTAATTTTTGTTGCGTTCGAGCGTCAACTATCAGTAAGATTAAATATAAATAAGTGGACCGTTTTTTATTTAGGTAACATATTTACAACGCTACTTCTCCAAGGATCCTAAAAAGAGCATCCGCGAAATGCTTTCATGCATATTCACGGATGTGTTAATGGAAAAATTTAACTGGTTGGGCTAGCGTGGCTCAAAGCATGGCCTGAAGAGCAGCAACATTGAAGAAATTTTGAATGGTAAGTTGTTATAGTTGTTTGGGTTTCTTAAAAGGTTAACTCCTTATATTGTTCCTGGTATAAACTTATCCGTGTTGAAATAAATGACCATTTTATTCGGCACGATAATCACTTGGCCCGTAGACCATATAAAGTCAGTTTCCGGCTTCATATTTTAAGGGTATAATTCGCTTTAGCATAAGCAGGATTAGGAATTGGACGTTTTTTGTAGAATATTATAAATTTTTCCATTACTCAATTGGGAATTAGAATGGAATTCTTTGCCTAGTTTTAAAGTCAGAAGTCGAAATTCGAGCCATAAGTTGTAAAAAGGAGGATAGCAGGCAAAATCAATCGGATTTCTAAAATAAGTGTAATGTATAGATAGTCTTTTCTTGCGTTAACTCCATTCCTTTTAAACAATCTGTTTGAGAGATGTCTAATTTCCCCTAAAGCCGAGATCCGGTCTAGCTAAATTTTATATCAAGAAATAGCTTATTAACTTTTAAAAGAAAACCCGTGAATTGTCTGCTCTATGGCGTACCTAAGGAATTTTCAAATAATTTTTACGTTGGTTGATTTTTAATGAAGTGGATATTTCAAGTCCTGAGGAGAGAAATAATTACGCCGTTTCAGGTTGTTTGTTGTGTTGTATTACCACAGTGTGTTTTCGCTATACATTAGGTTTATTCCCTTGTGAAAAAAAAACTCTTCAGTAGTTTTGCAGCGTCATAACATGGCGTAACCTCTCCGCCAATCAGCTTTCACTTTCACGGCGTGCATGTTTTTCGAAAGCTTCCACTGTTTTTTTTTTTTAATATGTTTGTACAGTTAGTTCATGGAGGACTATGCACTGAGAATTTAATGATAAGCTATAGCCAGTATCCTTGAGTCTAAGGGCACAATCAAAACTATGATAAACAGCCTAAGACATACGACACAGAATGTCATCGCCTTGTTAATCATGTTGGTGGATTTTTTACGGGTATTTATCACAGTATATACTTTAAAACAAAATGTGTGCGAAGTAAAGATGGTTACATATCGCTGCCTTTCGCCAATTTTGATAATTTGTGAGAGTGTGATAAAACAAGCTGGACCGTGGGAATGAAACCTGATTGCTTGAGAGCTTGTTATGATGCAACAGAGGCAAAAAATAGTTGTACAGTTTAACAATACAAAATGTTTGGAGTGAAACTGAACCTACTGTATGGTTAATAAATACTGTTGCATTACTAATATTTTAATGCAAAATTTATTTTTGAGTCTCTGTGTGGAAAGAATGAGTAAGCGTAATGTAAAAGTGCTATTAGCTTCCAATACCTACTATTGCTGCTGCTTGCAGTAGGCAACATAAATGCAGCCAGTTCGTTTGTTATTGGGTCCACGACAACTGACCGCAAACAAACTGACCACGAGCAACGCCGATTGGCTGAGAAGGGCGATCCTAAATATATTTTTACTATCGCCAGAGCCATCTTGCCCAAACCCTCACTTTGTGACGAAATCACTGCGACGAAATGAGTGACCAAATCACTGTAACGAAACCACTGGTTCGCGGTCAGTTGACTTGGCTCGTTTGTTATTAGCCTTCGTCATTTTTTGTATTGTTACGCAGCTATCGCTAGTTGTAATTTCATGGTTCCTAAACATTGAAGTTTATCAGATAATTCATCCTTTAATAGCTTACTGGTGCTAATTGATGAAATAAATTTTAGCGGGAAATTAAACTTTTCCCTAAGCTCACTTTTTTACGTTTAGAACTTCAAAATATGTTTGCAAATATTAGCAATACACGCAACAACAAACAAAAGAAATTTCTCTCCGCAGCGAATTAAAATATCCACTCCATTGACAACCAGCTAATGTAAAATCATGTGAACATTTCGCGGAGTATGTCAGCATCAAGCAGACAATTTTCGCGTTTTTTCTGAAGAAATAAAATAGCAAGCTCGTTTTTTGTCTGTGCTCAGAGCATTGTTTTGATATAACGTTTGGCTAAACCGTAGCTCGGATGTAATGTACATGGTCGATTCAAGTTTGCAACGCTGACGTTAATGGTCGTTTGTAGAAATCCCAATGATTTTATCTGCTTTCTCTAAAAACAACAAATTTTTTCGGAATAGTCGGGAGTCAGAGTCTACTAATTCTTGCCAATTTCGATTAATATATTTCTAATTTTGCTACCTGTTTTCATATGTTTTATTTTGCTTTGCAGCTGCTGTACGTACAGCGGATTCGAAAGTTATAAATCCCCTTGTCTAAAAAGTGATACAAGAATATGTAAAATCTGCAAACAAGAGACTGCAAAGGCCTAGGCCACCTGTTGTATGAACTAGTGTTTTTTATGTTTTTTATTTGGGTTTGTAAATAAATGTTTGATAAACTCAGCTGTTGAGCATGTTGTATATGAAATTATATTATTCAGTAGAATACTTCGAAGTGTTTCTACTTAGTGATTGCAAGCTGGAAACACAAAATCACTGATCGCTTTAGAAGGCGCCAGTAAGTTTTAACAAAACACGCTGAATTAGTAGCTTTTTGTGACAAAAATTTATAGTAGCTTTACGAACAGTTTATCGTGCAACATTCTGGTCAAGACTTGTGTTTCGCGTATCTATCAGAAGTTTTAAAGGATCGTATAAAGAACCGATGATAAATTCGTATCGAAATCACGTAAAAACTGTTAGTCAAACACATGTCGAAAACCGTTGTTAAAACACGTGTCGCAATCGCGTAAAAACTCGAGTCGAACACGAGTCAAGAATTGATAATAAACACGTGTCCAATTCACGTATTTTTTACGGGTTAAAAACACATAGTCAACACGTGTTAGGGTTACGTAGCAAACACGGGTGACGTTGGTGCAAAACGTCGTGAAAAACCCGTGTTTTGTACACGGGTTATACACGTCTAACGGGTTGGTGAACACGTGTTTTACTCGTTTATTACACATGGTAATGTTTAAAACACGTGTCCAATTCACGTATTTTTTACGTGTTAAAAACACGTAGTCAACACGTGTTAGGGTTACGTAGCAAACACGTGTTAGGGTTACGTAGCAAACACGTACCAAAACACGTGTAAAACACGGGTGACGTTGGTGCAAAACGTCGTGAAAAACCCGTGTTTTGTACACGGGTTTTACACGTCTAACTGGGGTTGGTGAACTCGTGTTTTACTCGTTTATTACACATGGCAATGTTTATGGGGTATGGTCTAGAAAATGCAGTAGTAATATCTTTGCTAGAATTAATTTTGATAGAAAAAAGTATTCTTTGTTTAGCGTTAAAAAAAGTTGCACGGCCGAAATGGTAAAAGCGTTGTTTGTACGACGACTCTGATTGCTTGATCTGGGTTCGACCAGCACCCTGGTCATGCTGTTGCGTCCTTGGATACTACGCTTTACGATGATTATCTGTGATTAGTGGTTTCAAACAAGCAGCAAATTCAGTGGACAAGAATTCGAAGAAATCCATAGGTACATTGGATCATTAGAAACTCCTAAGCAGGTGCGGATTCCTCCAATCACGAAGTAGTCGTTGTAATGAAAATTGTGCAGATCGTCCAATAAGTTAACGTCTGACGCTGTCTGGTGACAGAAGAATAAAATTGCGCTACAACGCTACGACGTTTTTCCTGAGATTTTAATGTGACCAGTTTGATGCAAGAGATTTGATGCAGCAGCGATATGGTTAGGGTTTTGCGTCAAACATCTTTCGGGTCTCGTTTGGACTTGGAATAAAATTGGCCTAGTTAATCATCTTCTGTCAACTCGTTGCCTCGAAAAGTTTTGGACTCTTTTCTAAGTGCAAGTGCTTTATGCATAATTGGTACGTCGTTTGATAAATCTACTGCCAGTGCTGGGCACCGCAAGTTTTTTTTTTAAGTCCGCAGTCTGCAAATTCGCAACTAAATTTCAATTTTCTTAATCCGCAACCGCAAGTCTGCAGTTGCACGTTTAAAAACTTAGGCTGCGTTCACA